>CATIWQ010058436.1:0-30754 GCA_949673415.1 Euphorbia schlechtendalii | reverse complement strand
GCATGATGTTTCATCAACCAATCCATACCCAAAATCACATCAAATTCTCTAATATTCATTCTAATCAAATCTGCACTTAACACTACTTTATCGATTTGAATTGAACAATTTCGATACACCTGATTCACAACAACCAAATCGCCCAATGGAGTTCCGACATTAAGATAAAATCCTAAAGGTTCACAACTTATATGCAATCGTGATGTCAAGCTTGATGATATGAATGAATGAGTGGATCCAGGATCAATTAATGCAAAAACATCTATGTCGCAAATAGAAATCATACCAGTAACAACTTCTGGTGCATCAATCACTTCCTAACGAGTCATAGCAAACACCTGAGCCTGTGTTGGAGGCCTAGAACTTTGAGCCTCAGATCTTCCAACATTACTTATAGTTGCTCCCATGTTCTGTTTCACATGAACCGAAAGGTCATGTTCTGTTTCACATGAACCGAAAGGTCATGTTTTGTTCTACATGAACCGAAAGGTCATGATCTGTTTAAGGCTGGCCAGCGAATTATTTGTTATCTGTTATATGTCACACGTATCCCCGGGGTAATAGTTTGGCTGGTAATGTCACAACAAATAAATAATGACTCATGAAATATTATATAAGACTGAATATCTATTGAATATGTAATATGTAACTGTATGAATTTGTGCAATTGTCAGTTTATTAAGTGTTTATATTCACTAAGCTTGCGACTCATTAAAATCGCTATATATTTTTTCAGTGTACTGAAGCTGTAGATAAAGTTTGTACTAGAAGCTCACTACCTGTAGACATCATGGACGAAAGGTTGGCTGGCTGTGTTCCATTTCAATCTCTCTCTCCTCGCAAGTATAAGCATATAGATGTAGTAAATGTTGGGATGTGAGATTTAAAATATATGTTTGTTATTCTATAGACGAACGATCACATGTGTTATGTATGATATAAATATGTGTTATAACTTTTGTTGACATAAGTTAATAAAAAAAAATTTTATTACTATGATTAGCATTCTGTTTTTACAGTATAGGGTAAGGGTTGTTTCATATATATATATATATATATATATATATATATATATATATATATATATATATATATATATATATATATATTATCAAAATCCCTTGTTTGGAATCAAATAAATATTGATAGATTTGAATTCTTGTGAATGCAAGGAATAGGAATCTTGCAAAACGTTGCAAGATATCGAAGGAATTCATTTAAGTTATGCCTTGGAATATTATTTTCAACATTTTACCTTCTCATATGATTTTAGTTGAAAAAGTCAAAATACTTTGTATAAATTATTTTGAAAAAATGTTAAATATATTAGTTAACAATCAATTATATTCTTTAATATGAATGAAGTTTCTAAATAAAAGAAATTGTTTGAGAAATCAATTCAATTGAATTTTCTTATTTGAATTCAATTCAATTACTTTTCATTTTTTTATGGGATTTGTTTCCAAACACATCCTTGATGTTTTTATGCTTCACTCTATGGAAATGCTCACTTTTGACGATTTAATTTTTCAAACTAGAATGAACGATGGATTGTCAATTTTGATTTTTAAGAGCTGAGTTGGATAGGCCCTGAAAATTTTGGGGCAGGCAAAATAGAATTTAGAAAGTAATGAATGGCCCTTGATAAAAAATATAATAAAGGCTTATGTATTTTTTGAAAAATTAGAAATTTGGCCTACAATATTCAACACACAACCTTAATGAAGTGACTTACCAATTATTATAGTCTTGTGTAATGTTTACTTTTTACTCATACACATTAATAACTATATATAAAATAAATAAATAAATAAATATTTTTATACCCCTCTCCGGCCAGTGCACCTCCCATAGGGCGCCCTGCCTTTTGACTTTTGTGTGAGACATGTATGCATGTATAATCACTTAGTTCAAGCCGCATAGTTTTTCTATTTTAATTTTTTCAGTGAATAAAAATTGAATATGTCAAAACACTTGTTCTAAAGCCTTATTACCTAAATCAACTTAGAGTTTATACAATACTGGCTAATCATTGTATTTATATATGACTTACCAACACAAGGCGAAATTTTGACTGATTAAAGAAATTGAACCGAAATCAACTCACATGGTAGTTGCATATATGTAGAAGCAAGATTATGTTTAATCTGGCACTGCCCCATGCCTAAGAGTTGTTAATATTATTTAATCCTACTAATTGTTTAATAAGTCAGCTTCTCTTAGATCTTCATTCATATTTAGGTACATATAATTAAGCTTAGGATAGTTTATATTTACGTTAATTAAAGCATGAAAATCATAAGCACTGAACTTCAATTTAACGACATTTAAATGGTCAACCAAAAAATCTACCTAGTTTCAGTTTATGTTCACACAAATTAAAAGACTTTCGTTCTTGATGATCCTAAAAGCAATATCAAGTAGGATCTAGTTTAATTATTCTTGTTTTTACTTCAATCTTTTTTGAACAAAAATTCAATATAACATCTATACTAATGGTTTTAAAAGTAGAAAATATTCTCAATCTGTGGCAAGGGAACAAAGAATATTAACTAGTTGGAAGCACCATTTAAATGTAAATCATTACTTAAAAAGATCTGTTTAAGTAACTAAAACTTGTTTCTGAAACTAAAGCACACCTTACCTATCAACTTCTAATTAAAAAATTCTAACAGCTAACAAGTAGTCATTGATCCTTAATTTGGTCAAAATAATTGCTAACCCATACAAGAGCACCATACAATTTCACAATACTTTAGCCTTAATCCAAGGCATAGCCACCTGCTCAATCCCCCTATATAAAATACCCTATTTCCTTCACTTCTCCATACTTACATTCTTCAATATATATCAACCAAAGCATCCTTTCATTTCTGCACAATTCCCTCCATATACTGATCAAAGCCATGGATATCAGGAATTCGGGTCTTATTCTAGCTTCCTTCCTCATAATATTCATACACATCGAGGCCCGAGTTGTTCTCGGTGCCACAAAATCTCCCTACGATGCTGCCATAACAAATTACCGAATGTTGCCTTCAAAATCTTCAGGCCATGAAACGGCATACTGCCTAGCCCGGGGCTCGTGCCAAAACAAGACCCTCGTCTGCCCCGACCAATGCAAAGAGCGGAAGCCAGTGCAGAACAAGAAGCAAAAGGGATGCTTCATCGACTGCAGCAGCAAATGCGAAGTCACCTGTAAATGTAAGTCTTTTGGTAGGGCCTGTCATAACATTTCGAGGGCCATAGACGAAATAAGAGATTAAAATTTGTTTACTCTAATATATATAATAGATAAAAAGTATCGTTTTAAATTTTTTTATTTAAGTAAATATTTAACTCATTTATGTTGAATAAATTCAAAACAATTTGTTTAAAAGCTTATATATACATATAGACATGATAAAGTGTTATTTAATCTTTACGCATTTCACGTCACGTTTATGGCAGGGAGAAGACCTAACTGCAACGGATACGGCTCCCTGTGCTACGACCCTCGGTTCATTGGCGGCGATGGTGTGATGTTCTACTTCCACGGCGAAAAAGGCGGGAACTTTGCCATTGTTTCCGATGATAGCCTTCATATAAACGCCCACTTAATAGGCACTCGGCCGCAAGGAAGGACTCGCGACTACACATGGGTGCAAGCGCTCTCTGTCATGTTCGATACCCACACCCTAGTCATCGCAGCGAAACGACTCTCGCAATGGGACGCTAATGTTGATGCACTTATAGTAACATGGGACGGGAAAACCATCCATATCCCGACACAAGGGGATGCGGAATGGAGGACTAACTGGGAAAAAGATAGAGAGGTTTTGGTAGAGAGAACTGATGACACGAACACTATTAGAGTCGCGGTGTCTAAGTTGGTGGAGATGAATATAAAGGTGAGACCGATTGAGAAAGAAGAGAACAAGATTCATAACTACCAATTGCCCGATGACGATGCTTTTGCTCACTTAGAGACGCAGTTCAAGTTTTTCGAACTCACGGATATAGTTGAAGGTGTGTTGGGAAAGACTTATAGGCCGGATTATGTTAGCCCTGTCAAGATCGGAGTTCCGATGCCTGTGATGGGAGGAGAAGACAAGTACAAGACTTCGTCGCTTTTTTCGTCTCTTTGCATGGTTTGTAGGTTTAAGAGAGAAAATAAGTTTGAAGCAATCAAGGACATATAAGTAATAATAACATGAAATAATAATAATAAAGGTAAGATTATGAATAGATTCAAAGTTGGTGTGTGATTGTATTTGTTTTTTGGGTGCTCTCCTATAAGATTTGTATTTCGATTCAATACAAAATATTTAGTGAATAAATTACCTTGACAACATTTATTTATAACTTTAACAATGAAAACAAGTGATAGAGAATAACAATAACAGATAAAGCGTCCTCATTTTAAGAAGAAATGCAAGATAGCTTTACAAATGTGATTGTATTTTTCGGATCATAGTTGTGAGAAAACTTGAAAATTTGGATTGCAGAGAGAATAAATATCAAGCTTAGAAAAGGGGGCACTTAGAACATGGAGAAGAGAGAACATTACGTTAATATTAATGTACAAAGTTTTTGTTGATCTTCAACAATCAGCAAACTAAAACATCATGTGGAGTTTCTTAATTCTGTACAGTCAATAATTGTATGTAGCAGAATTCAAATAAGAGAAATATTATCTCTGAAATCATAAAAAAATTCAAGAATCATAGCGAACTTGTTTAATCAAATCTTAAATCCATTCTTTCATCATTTTATTGGGATCAAATTATGACTACGAGTCTATAGGGTAATTTTTTTAAGAAAAAAAATTTGTGCAATTACATTTACATTAATACTAATAATTAGTTGTTCCGTAAGAGTTAAATGATTGTCTAATTGTTTTGGATACAACAATTATCAGCAAAGCTATTCTGTCCTTAATCCTGGGTAAAGAGTTAAACAATTGTCTAGTTGTTTCAACAAAATTTGCACAATTACGCTTACATAAATACTAATAACTAATAAAATATCGTTGTTCAGTCTTTAATCTGGGTAAAGAGTTAAATAATTGTCCAGTTGTTTTGGAAACAACAATTAATAGCAACAACAAATAGTGTAACAACTAAATCAACGGGATGGTTACCAGAATGATCATAGAAGCTCGGTTTTCATATCAATTGACACTGAAACGATGAAAAAGAAAGTATAGCTTGATATCCCTAAAAGTAATGCCAAGTGGGGCTATAGTTTCATTTTCTTCAATCTACTTCATTAGGTTTCATCCTTGCACAAAATTCAAAATATAAAAAGAAGCCCACTAGTGTAATCTATGGATGCATGCATGCGTCATTCCTCAACCTTTAAAAGTTTAACTTACTCGTTTTCTTGGTTTCTATGAAAGATAACATATCAAATCCCACTCTCTAAGTTACTCTCAATAAGTATTTCCTATGTGCCAGTTACTCTAATACAATTAACAAAATTAAACAGAAAAAAATTGCAGTAGTGGGAATTATTTAAATGAAAATATTTACTAGATTATCTCCTTAATTCATTGAAACTTGTTTTTGAAACTGAAGTAAACCTTACTGTTAAATTAGCATCAAAAGAATTACTACCACACAAAAGCCAGTCACACCATCTATACTTTGGTATTGGGAAGAAGCAAAATCCACAATAATTAAGCCTTAATAAAAGGTATAGTCGGCCATTCTCAATCTCACCTTCCCATTCCCTCTATTTAATACCCTTTGTATTCACCACTTCTCCATACTTGCATTACTCGTGATCAACCGATAAGACTAATAGCATACAATATGGAAAAAGGGAAGTTGGGTGTCATACTGGCTTCCTTTGTGGTATTCATGTTCATCAATGCCGGTTTTGTTATTGGTGCGGCACCATCTCCCTACGAGGCTGCCATAACACATTATCGCATGTTGACACCATTGCCGACAGGTCATGAAAGAGCTTACTGCCTAGCCAGAGGAGCCTGCCTACACAAAACCCTCGTCTGTCCCGATCAATGCAAAGTGAGGAGGCCGGCTCAAACCACCACACAAAAGGGGTGCTTCATTGACTGCAGCAGCAAATGTGAAGTCACCTGCCGATGTAAGCTTCCCATTCCTGAAAAGAGCAGGGCCTATTCTGGGTATAGGCCAGGAGTGCGATGGCCTAGGGCTCACGATGAACATACGTGCCCAATTTTCTTCGTCACGTATATATAAAGGCCCAATGCATAGTTTGCCCCCTGAACTTGGCATCAAAAGCCAAATAACCCCCTATACTTTAAAAAGCACCTCGTTACCCCCTTGAACTTGCAAAAATGCATTAGTTTACTTCCTCAACTTGTAAAAAACGCATCAATTTATCCCTTGATTGCCACGTGTCAACTTCTGGTGGAGTGAGAAAAATGACATATTTGAAAAGTCAAACCAACCAGAAAGTGACACGTGACATTCAGGGGGCAAATTGGTGTTTTTTTACAAGTTGAGGGAGTAATCGGGTGCTATTTGAAGTTAAGGGGGTCATTTAGATTTTGAGGGAGCAAATCATGCATTGAGCCATATATAAATAAAAACTCTATGTTCATGATCAAATGGCCCATTTTTCATATTTCGCCTACGGTCCTCGAAATGTAAGACCCGTCCTGGAAGAGAGAGCTGTTTGCATCGCGTTCTTTTTAAATATATTTTACATTATGCTTATGGCAGGGAGAAGACCGAACTGTAACGGATACGGCTCCCTGTGTTACGATCCTCGGTTCGTCGGTGGCGATGGTGTGATGTTCTACTTCCACGGAGAGAAGGGTGGAAACTTCGCTATCGTGTCCGACGATAACATGCAGATCAACGTGCACTTCATCGGTACCCGACCGCCAGGAAGGACTCGCGACTACACATGGGTGCAAGCACTCTCGCTCATGTTCGACACTCACACACTAGTCATCTCGGCGAAGCGGGTCTCGCATTGGGACGTGAGAGTTGACGCACTTGCCGTATCATGGGATGGGGAAACCGTCCGAATCCCGACCAGAGGGGATGCGGAATGGAGGGCAAACGGGGAAGACAGAGAGGTTGTGGTTGAGAGAACGGACGATAAAAACACCGCCAAAGTCACGGTTTCTAAGTTGGTTGAGCTAAACATAAAGGTGCGACCTATCGAGAAAGAAGAGAACAGGATTCATAACTACCAGTTGCCAGCTGGCGACGCTTTTGCTCACTTGGAGACACAGTTCAAGTTCTTCAACCTGACGGATCTTGTTGAAGGTGTACTGGGAAAGACATACAGGCCGGGTTATGTTAGCCCTGTCAAGATCGGGGTTCCTATGCCCATAATGGGAGGAGAAGATAAGTACAAGACTTCGTCTCTCTTTTCACCTTTTTGCAAGGTTTGCAGATTTCGTAGAGAGAATAATGGTTTTGAAGATATCAAGGAAATGTGAGTACTGATAACAGAAAATAATGGTTCATCTTCTATTCTAAATGAATTTGGTATCTTATCAAGGAAATATGAGCGCTAATAATATTAAACAATGGTTCATCTTTTCTTTTAAATGATTTTGGTATGTTATTGTATTTTCTTTTGGGTTCTATAAGCTTTGTATTTTGATTACATACATGATATCAAGGAAATAAATGACATTATTTAATTTAGTAAAAACTTTTTATTTATTATTATCATTTCACGTTTTGTTACCTCCTGAGTATGAAATTCAATACTTCCATCGCTGCCTGAAATGGTAATAGGAAGGAATACAATTTTTGCTCCAACATGGGAAAACATCATTTTCATTAGGCAAGAAACTGAAATACATTGGGGAGGGACTAAAAACCTCTCCTTTTCTGGTATATTACTTCAATAATCAGTTAAATGCTTATTTAATTTTGACACTTAGTAGGTGTGCTTTTGTTCCACATCTCATGTACAGGATGCTTCTACTGCTAAACTCTTTCTAACTCGGGCACATGGATCACCGAACGTGTTGATCGACACAGCAACCCTACAGCTCTTTAATCCCACACAAGCCTGTAAAATTAAAATTAGAGTATTTCATCCCCATAAAAATTTTGAACTGATGACTAAACTGGAAACTGAACAAAAGTTGTACCTTCTTTACAACTGAAAGAGCGCTAGCGCTACTGCATTTTCCGTGACTGTAACCACCACAACTTCCTTGTGGAGTTCCGAAACTCGCAAATTTGATTGAAGAAATAACTTGATTAGAATGGGGGCACTCTAGAGTCAAAACAGGCCCTGATTTTTTCCGAGGTTCTGAATCGGTACTCCACATGTCTAGGGGTTGAGGGTGGGTTTCCGACACATGTGCACACAACCTTTCAACCGTTTTAGTAGCAAAAGCTATCCTCGTTGGATCGCCTCCTACTTCCTCGAATAAGACGAGAATGTTACCGCTTGACTTCACCCATGACCGAGGTACATGGTACCTGCCAAATTTTGCTGAGGTCAGAAAAAAAGCTTCGGGGTAAACTTCTCGAGCCATGTTTCATTTAAGGCTCGTTTGGTTTGCGGAATGGAACAAAACAGGAAATGAATGCAAAAATGTCAAATATGAAACATGACTTCGACGTTTAAGGGAATAGCTCTTCCTTCATTTCAAAGAGGAATTGCTATTCCGTGATTACTATGATAACTAGGGAGAGATATTCACTCAATCATATATCATATTTGACGTTTTTGCATTCATTTTCTATAATATTCCATTCTGCTAACCAAACGAACCCTTAGACTTGCAATGTCTGAGAAGGCTTTCCACAGGAGTTTCGGCATTTGTCAGCTTTGTAAGGTCCTATGTAATTGCAAGAATCGGTGCAACCTGTGCTTGGAGATGTATTGGTTGGCCAATAACGTCCGATGCTTTGTCCATTAACCCATGCCTCACCCTTTCCCATTCCTGTGAAGTCAATTGCAATGGGCTCTTCACCAGCAGGTGCATTGAAGCTGCTCTGGAAAACAGGCAGGGCAAGTCGTCAGTTTCTAGGATGCTGATACTACTACATAGTTCAACAAAACTCCCAAATTACAATTTTTTTTTTATTTCTTTCTTTTAACTATAACAACCTTTGCATTTATTTTCTTATAACATTTTCATATTCTTTAACCAGAGAAAAAGAATTGATTTTAAAAGTCAGATTATAAAAGTTTACGGTCAAGCCATTGGGTATCCTAGGCAATGTTCAGACCCGCAAGTCCAGATTAAATGATTTATCTTTTCAAATTAATTACAGTTTAAATTCCTCTTACATTCTGATATAGTAGACTGTTAAAAAAAATTGATGTACCAAAAAATAAAAACATCGACACTATGCTTGCAGTAAGAGCAAAAATGGTTAGTTAAAATTGACAACCAAAACACTAGAATATATGTTACCTTGTACCATATCAGAGGCTGATTCTTTGGCACGGTAGTCTGTGAAACCCATTTTGAAGAACTTCCACTAGGAAGTCCAGAGTGTTCTCCTTGAAGTCCAATCTGCACTCACAATACAAAATATTAATGAATTTCTTTAATCCCTACACATTTCAGGTTGTATTGCCAACCCAATTCCTCATTACTATCTACAAATTAACTATGCTGTCTTTATTATTATGCAAAAAAAGAGACCTGATAAGTCCACTGCTTTGAGGAGAGATCAATAGTTGCATTTTTCCCTTTCAACTTTACAGGACCAGTGATCCCCGCTCCCGCCAAATCATAAAAAGCTCCGTAATTCTGAAACATCGAAGATCACAATTTTTTTGATCTAAGATACATCATATTCACTCAAAATTAAAGAACTCACTAGAGCACAAAAAATCAAAATCTCGCGATGGTTGTTGGAAAAAAAAATTGCATAGGTGACTGACCTGAAGCCCAACAGTCAAACTTAGGAGATCAATAGTGTTTTTCCCATTTATTAGTGTGATTGGTATTTCCACGGAAATTTTAGGATTGCTACTCTTGCCTGTTCCACTCCCTGTTTAAGCAAAGGTTGTTATTTATTGCAGCTGTTCAAACAAAAACGGTAACGAATCTGCAAACACCTGCAAGTTTTCCATTGATAAAGGCATGAAAGGCATGGCCAAGAGAATCCACATGAAGGACAGTTTGTGAACCATCTAGTAGGAAAGGCTCATCACCTTTGATATTAGTGCTGCAACAAATAGTAAAACTTTGTAAAATTTGACAATTTATTTTACATTCTAAAGTGAAATTACCAAGAAGAAAAAATTCCTTGTTTATTATAAATCACATTGGAAAGGAAGACTCGCGCACCTCAACGAGTACCATAAGTAGTCACTTTTATCAGCAGTAGTATTTATCTGCTCCAATAGCCCAGATTTCACAAATGCATCCTTCTTCAAAATACCTACTGGTTCATTTATCCAACTCCATTTGGAAGAGCCTACGTCACCCCCCAGAGGATGACGTGTGAAGCTTGGAATCACTGTCACAGAGTTGACCTGTCATTTGAAAGTCAACAGAAGAGGAAATTGGTCAAAGAAAAGAACAACAGATGCACAACTTCTACTCATTCTACCATGTAGACAGTACAAAAATCAACATATATCCAGTTCACATAAATCAACTGACATAACCATACTTTTAAAAGTCCCTATCAGTGTGCATATAAGCAAATGAATGTGTGAAAGGAATTAGTAGACAAACCTTAGCAGTATTGAGAACCACATTCTTACAGTCTGGAAGAATGCTCACAGACCATGCAGGCAAATTATACGAGTTGCCGCGGAAAGTTACAGTTTTGTCAGTGCTGGCAGTGTTGGCAAGAAATGCAGAACATGATCCTGATTTTGTTCTATACACTGTTGCCTGAAACAGAAAACTGATTAATTCACATTATACTGCATCCTAACCTAAAATCATACATCATCACAAGTCAAAATTTTCAAATCACAATATTCTGAATACTAACAATGATACACTGAATCTTAAAATACCCTGATGCGCGCCTTAGTCCCTCTACTAACCAAACAAAATTTGATGCTATCAATTTATGTTCTTTAATTTTAATAAGAGTTGAAAAGCCTTGGAGGCCTTGATAGTCTTCAAACAATTATGTGATTGGAAATTGCAAAGGAGAAATGAGAGCTGAAATAAACAAACACACAAAGAACTACCTCCAAGTTGGCACCTAGAGAAGTAGTTGTTGGATCAGTTGCTACCAATGCTGGTTCACAAAGTTTTATGGCCTTATGCAGATCTTTAAGGTGGCCCCACTTGGGTTGCCTGAGAAGTCCTGCAATATACATGAAAATTCTTACATATTCAACTGGCAGGAGTACTTTTATCTTTGAACAGTGCCAAAAGATTGTCATTCTAGGACTTTCATCAAGACTAATACAACATTTATTACTCTATTAAAATGACTAATTTATCCCTTTTACTTTATCTTAAAATATTCTCACTTCTTAATCATTACCTTTTAATTTCATTTTACACTTAATCTCTTTCCTAAAATCAGGAAAAAAACGTTGAATGTTGCATTGATTTGTGAAAATGACAAACAATAGGGAAAATGAAATCTTGGCTAAGATAACAATCTTTCGGCACCAGGGAGTACATGACTGGAAAATGAGAGCACATCGTAACAAAAGATTGGCAGCAATTGATATGAAGAACGGGTTTTTTAGACTCACCATATTCATCCAAAAGAGCATCATAATCATAGCTTGTCGAAATAAACGGTCCACCAGTAGTTCGACCAAAGTTAGTTCCTCCGTGATACTGAACACAGTTAGCCAACCAAGTAAAAGTTAATACATTTTGGGATGACATTTCATATCAAAGCACAAAATATATACCATATAATAGTTTTGTAAAGTTCCGCCTAGCTGGAAAAATCGAGCCACAGCAAAGGCAAGGTCTTCTACAGGTCTGAAGGGGACAGAACCACCAAATGAAAGGAACCTTGCATTTCGAATTTAACAAGAGACAAGTGGTCAGACATTTAAATGAAACATGACCTGTGAAAAATGTAAGCAATTGTTTTAGAGATGACTAATACAATATAAACTCCAAGATTTTATCGGATACTGACCATCCACTCCAGTTCTCAGTCCAGAATTTTGGTTTGTTTTTAGAATTCGGGGTGAACTGGTCACAGTAGAAACCATTGCAGGTGTTTATCTGCAAGTGTATACAAGATAAGGGAATGTGAGACAATATGTGCTATGAATATGATTAAGCCATAGTTGTCAAATCGAGATTCGGAATTCAAATTTGTAAAATTTGGGTGAAGTTCATAAATTCATATATTTATATCATATTTAACATGTTCAACTTAAATTATTAAAATTCAGTCCAAAAATACAATATTAATATAAAAACATCATATCAACTAATTAAATACTTAAAATTCATATATTAACAAATATAATGCTAATAAAATCTATTCACTATTAAAAATAGCAATTTGATAAATGCCAAGCAGTCAATGAGAAGTAATTATTAACGAGTTCAAGCTTCATACAACTAAGTTACGATTTTGAATTGGAAGAGAACTAATTAGGATAAAATTGTTATTGTATCAATATTGGTACATTGAGATGAAAAGATGGCTTAAACTTTTTTTTCTTCACCTTCAAAAAGTGAATCGGCTGAATAGTACGATGTGACCGATTCACCACCAATTCTCATGATTCTGTGTCAATTCACATCTCATTTCGATTCACCCCATAGATTCGAATCTATTAAGGGTGAATCGAATCGAATTGTACAATTCGAAAGATTTTGATAACTATGGATTAAGCATAAATTAAGGTAAATTAATTACTAACAATGGGATCAGGAGCATTTGCTTGCTGACACATGACCCAGGGCACACCGGTATTCTGAGAAATGGCCATGCCTGCTGCCCAATTTATATAGGTTTTAGCAGCTGAACCAAAAGCAGAATCAATGTTCCCATACTCATTTTCAATCTGAAATTAACACATTAAACACTAAAATTATTAAAAAAGAAAGACAACATATTAAACAATAATTGCTTCTAAAAAACATTACCCAATGACTAATAAGTCAACTAGTGATTATTTTTTAGATCATTGCCTAATTAAAAGAGAACCCACAAATAGAACATGTACGATTTCGACGCTATAACAAACACACGCACACGGGAATTTAAAATTTTAAAATTCAACCTGTGATAGAATGATGGGTCCTCCTTGAGATGCATAAAGCTTCTCTTGTTTCATCATTTCCACAATCTTAGCCGTAAATCGCTGCATTTCCCTCTGAGAATACAGAGATTTCGAGGGAGAAAAACGCCAATAAAATAATCAATAAGGCACATTTATGAGCCAAAAGCAACAACTACCCGACTACAAGGATTAGTAAAAACCTTGAATGGCTCATTATCAGTTCGAAATTTGACTCCAGGTATAAAGTGTAGCCAAAGAGGAAAGCCACTGCCCAAAACCCAAAACAAAAGGGTAAAACAATAAGGTGAAATAGAACATCAAAATTGAAGTAACAGAAAAAATTCATTGTCCAATAAACTATTTGAGTTAAATATCATAAGCAATTATTACCCGTAATTCCATTCAGCACAAACATAGGGGCCGATTCGAAGATGAACATAAAGTCCCGCATCTGCTACTAACTTGACAAATTTAACCAGGCCGTCTCTTCCTTCAAAATTATACTGCAATCATTATCATTACACGAAACAATCAGATTTCAGTAATCAATAATAGAACCAATCCCACGGTTAATCAAAGAAATCGATAAAGTAAAACCTGGTTTCGAACTGGTTCGTGTCCATTCCAGAAAACGTACGTCTCAATAACATCGAGGCCTCCATCTTTGGATTTCTGTATAAGGTCTGGCCACATCTGCATCAGCAAATGAGAACACTAACTCCATTGAACATTTATTTTCATCAAAAGAAATCCAAAAAGTGGAGAAAAAGAAGAAATGAATAGACCTCGGGAGTGCTGCGAGGATAATGAATGGAACCGGAAATCAAAACACGGCGCTTGCCGTCGATCAGCAAGGTTCGGTGATCATACGTCACATTGGAAGCAAACGACGTCGTAGCAAGAACATCAAAGAACAATACAACCGCCGCCGCCACCACCAGAATCTCCCTCCCTCTCATTTTAACCCTCGTCAAAATTCAACAATGGATTAATCAGAAAAACAGCGATATTCGTTATTCTTTTCCTCTCTCGAATTGAGTGCTTTTCTTGAAACAGTGGCTAATGGCTTAAAAACCAACAGTTAATTTGCTTACTAAGCATAATTTACTTTAAAGCTTTCATTTGGTTTAGAGAAAGCGTAGAGATAAGAAGCGAGGAGTTAGACAATGTTAAGGCGGGAGAGTGAAGCCATTAATGACGTGCCTGAAACGGAAGATAATGACAGGCTCGTGAGCTAGCTGTGCAGCAGAGTGTGTTTCGCACTGGATTGGAAAAGGCAGAGAGGAATCGGATAAAAAAGGAAATGATCCGGTGCAGCTCCAACCACCATAACGTTACTGGTCCCAATAATTGAATGCCATGTTTTTTAATTTGGACATCCTGTCTTGGTCTCCTAAACGTTCATATTAACATTCCTATTATGCTGCTATTGTAGTAATGATATAAGTACTTTTCTATTTTATGTTTCATCTGTCTACAGAATGAACTATTCTCTCATGATATCTTTTTTCTTATTTATTTGTGTTTACATTAATTTAGTTTTTTTATATGACTCATGCCAAGTTTCTTCGATCCTAAAAAAGACTTCTATCACTAGCCTCTCTGACCTTCACCACTAAAGATTTAGTTATTCAAATTCACTCAAAATATATAAACACGTTCGATTGCGAACTATTCAACGGAACAAAATAGATACAAGGACTGCAAAAATTGAAAGCTAATAATTGATATTTGAATTGACTTTTTTTAGGGTAAATGATAAGTGAACAAATAAAAATGAAAATAACTATGGTTAACTAGAAAATTGAGAAGTTTTTAGAGATTTACAATGCAATAATTCTACATGACATGTATTGAAATGATTTTTCATATTCCAATGGTAAAATACATCGAAACTCTAATGATTGTGGGTGGCAACTTTATCTCATCTTTATTTTTCAAAGTTTTAAAGTTTCGGACTTTTTAAGAGAAGAGTTTAAACAAATAATATTTCACATCAATCCGATCCGGTCCGAACCCGTAGTAGCTCGATTGATGAGTGAGCTGGATTTGGTTTCAGTATAAAAATTTGCCACGACCCGATATAAATTAATAATATATATTTTATATATTAAATAGGTAATTAATGATTTTCAGTTCTTATACTTTTTTTTGCTGAAGAATAAAATATAGGAATTGATAAGTTTTTTTTTTTTTTTGATAAATTAATGAGTGAGCTGGGTTTGATTTATTAAAACCAAATCCGGTCCAATAAAAATATATATTTTTTATATTTACATAAGTAATAAATGATTTTCAATTAATATACTTTCTAGAGAAGAAAAAGAAATATTGGAATTGAGAAGTAATTTTTTGTAAGTAATTAATTATTTTCAATTTCTATATAAATGAACATTAAAGTGATTTAATTGTTTCATTACGAGGGATGACAAAATTCAATAAATTAAGAATTTAATCATCTTAATTATCCGTCGAATGCAATCAGTGGTTACAGTAGTGTAACATTGGGAGTTGTTATTTATACTTGGTTTTGTATAATACGGTAATAGTAATGTAAAATAACTGTTCAGCTTTTATTCCTATTAAATATTTTTTTCAGAGTCGAAATAATTAATCGCCAATTATAATACGGTACTCTCTCCGTCTATTAAATATTATCGTTTTAACTAATTTACAGTTTTTAAAATAACAACTAACTAAATGAGATTATTTACTAATTTACCCTTTCATAAATGTCCTACTCAATTTTCAAGACTATTAATTTGTTCAATAAAAACTATTTGACCTATAGTCTTCTCATGTTATTGGAGATTAGAAAATAATTATCTTGGAAGTTGAATAAATTAATAGGGGTAAGAATGGAAAACTTGGAAAAAAACATCTTGGAAATACAAAATGACAATAAAAAAGAGACAACGACATCCCTCTAAAACGACAATATTTAGTAGACGGGGGAGTAATAATTATTGTTCCACTTAAAATTTTATTTTTTCTTTTGCTTGTCACTCATGTATCAATGCACATTTAACATTTTTTCCTAATTTATCCTTGTACTATTAATTAAGAAAGATAGTAAGTATAAATTGAAATAATAAAAAAATTAGAAAGAGAGATTTTATGATGAAGTAAAAGGGATAAATTGATCATTTTAATCTCTGTTTTAAAAGGTGATTAAGGCAGCCGCCTAGGTGGCATTTTCTAGAACACTAATCCGATTTTATATAATCGAACGATTAAGGCGGTCAGAAAAGTATCACCAAAAACTAGAAAAGTGTTGTTAAAGCCTGAGAAAGTGTTGTCAAAGTTTAAAAAAGTGTCACCAATGCCCAGAAAAATGTTGTTACATAAATTTTTAATTTCATTATATAAAAATTTATGTGTTAATTAAATTTATTATATTAATTTATTAATAAATACTGAAAATTTAAAAATACTAATCTGCCTAGTTCCCCCTAGGTTCCGATTAATCCCCGATTAACTACAAGATAATTATAAAATGCGATTTTGTTATATAAAATTATATCTATAAGTACACTATAAGGTAACTATAAGACAACTGTGACATGCGATATTGTTATATTAAAAATAAATTAAAATATAAAATTTAAATAAAAACACATAAATATAACATGATTACATTAGTTATAAGTACAATAGCTAAATTATAAAAAATCATGGTAAAAATATAACAAAATTACATTGATTTGAAGTAACTATAAAAAATACGACTAGGTAACTATAAGGTGATAGAATTGTAAATTCAAAACCTTGATAATACATTTTTGACAATTAAATTAAGTAATAAATTAAGTAGTCGTTATTTATGCTAACCATAATATTTTTATGTATTGCCCAAAAATAAAATACAAATACATCAACTCGAAATAATTATAAGATAACTACAAGATGCAACTACAAATAATTACAAGATAACATTGTGTAACTATAAGGCAACTACAAATAATTATAAGATGCAATGTTGTTACATGAAAAAATTAATTACAACATAAAATTCAACTAATTACATACAATTATAACATGATTGCATCAATTAGGCATACTGTAAGTAAATTATAACAAAAATATTGTAAAATCATAAATACATCAATCTGACATAAATACCAGAAAACAATAGCAAAACTATAAAATTCGCGTAACAACTTTGTTTCTAATTTATTATGATTTTTTTACAATTTATTTAAGTTAAATCATGATTGGTCTAGTTTCGAAAAAAAAAATTACGAGAAAAAACTCTAACTTGACATTTTAAATAGTTAATGATTTGAAAATTAAATGAAAAACAAAATAAAAATTGAAAAGGTGAAGAACATATGGCGGTGCAATTTTGAACATTATAAGCTTGTTTTTTATAATATAATACCTGGAAGGTGTTAGGGTAAATATTTATGCCAAAGTTGGTAAGAGTGTATTTCCCTTTGATTATTTATATATGTCCCGCAAATTTAATATATAATTAGTTGAGTGGGATTTGGATTACTAATTTTTTAAATAAATCTAAATAAATCCCACCCGAACCTAGTTTAGTCGGGCCCGGATCCAAGTGTAGTTTTGATGGATTACTATTTAACAAGAATAATGATAATAATATTATTTATTGTTATGAAAAATCATTTCAATATAGTCATTTTTAGGTTGTTTGTCAATACTAGACCTGGGCATGAGCCTGTTGATCCGCGGGACCCGTCCATGCCCGCTCTTCATGGAATGGGCTTGGACAAGGTGATCGGAGATTAGGCCCAACCTGGCCCGAACCCGAAATGACCCCAGTAAAATATATGTCGGGCTTGGTTTTAATAATAAAACCCAAGTCCAGCCCGTCCGGCCCGAAATAATAATTATTATGTTAAAAATATATATTTATTTAATACGTTCAAAGTAAAAAAAAACTATATAGTTGAAAATTTTTATATTTTTTGCTAAAGTTTAACATTTAAACTCAATTTTGTAACTTATACTACAAATATATTTGGAATTATTTTTTCATAATTATTTTTTACTAATAAATATTAATTTTTTTTATTTGAAACAAATAGTTAGGCCTGTGGGCCGGGCTTGCTTTTGATTATTTTATTAAAGGCCCGGCCGGACCCGAATCCGATGTATTTTTTCATGGGTTTGGGCCGGGCTTGAGCTATTCATTATTTAGCTAGGCCTGATAAGGCCCGGCCGGAAACCGGCCCAGCCCATGCCCAGGTTTAGCTAATACCAAAACAACATTAATTTAAGCAATAAAAATATTTATTTACCGATATAATTTTTGTTAATTTAAAAGTTATTACCTCCTTTTTTTAATAATTGTCTTTTTGGAGTCTTTGAATTTTTTTTAAATAAGTGTCGTTTTAGGTTTTCATTGCACATTTTATCAATTTTACTCTTATTTAATGCATGTTGAAAATGATTAAAAGAATAAAGTATCCAATCAACTTTCGAATTTATAAAAATCATAAGGGTAAATATGTACTTTTATTGTGTTAATTAATATGACGTTGGTATTGGGAAACAACCTTAAAATGACAACTTTTTAAAAATGGTGCAAGTAATTGAATACTTTAATCATTTTTTCATTTTCAATGCGGTAATATTGATAAAAAATTTTAAAAAAAGCATTCAAATCCGTTATTTTGAAATTTTTGTAGGATCCTCGAACGAAAATTATAACAATTCCATGATTTCCCAAATAAACGGCCCATAACCCCTTACATGAATCTGACCCATGGTTTTAGTGACTCTGCCCCAACATAACTGAGAAAATGGCCATTTATACTGGTGAAACTCTGCAGCTCTTCCTCAACAATGGCTTCCACCAACAAACAAGATGACAAGAAGAAGAACAATAACAAATACAACAAAAAAGCAGTAGTGACATCCACCAAAAAAACACCCATCAAGAAAACCTCCACTAGAAACACACCCGTGAAGAAAACACCCATTAAGAGAACCCCGACTAGAAATACACCCGTGAAGAAAACACCCAACCAAGCTCAAAACAAAAATAATAATAAGAAGAAGAAGAAGAAGGCTGTCAATGGCAGAGTTGCCCAATCTCCTGAGGTAATCCCATCCTCAAGCTCCAACTCACAGGAGATTCAACACAGTACACCCCGTCGAAAACCTGAAAAAACCAACAGAAAACAAAATGCTCGAAATGATGAGGACGAAGAAGAAGAAAATGGGTCAATGTGCAAGTTTCCAATGGCCAGGATCAAGAGGATAATCAAGAGTGAAGACCCTACTCTGCTATTCCCTCAAGATGTCGTCTTTCTTGTCAATAAAGCCACGGTACTTTATCAATTTCGTCTATTAGGGTTGCATTTGCTGCAATTTTTGGTTGAGGGTTTGCTTTTAGGGTTAGATTTCTGTAGCCTTAATTGTGGCTCTTTCATATGTAGGTAACTTTAGTCACAAATAGGTATTTTAGTTTCGAATTTCAAAATTTTAAAGTTTCCATATGAAAATCTGTTCGTTTTGTTGCAGGAAAAGTTCCTAGAACAATTTTGTGAGGAAGCATATGATTGTTGTTCAGCTTGGGATCGAAACAAAGCTTTGGCTTATAAGCACCTTTGTAAGCCCTCTTCTTATTTTCTGCAGTTAGCTTAACCATCATTGTGTTTTGAATAAGACGATAAAAGCACGCACTATATATGTTCTTCTGTGCTTTGTGTCTTTCAATTAGTTTTACGCAACAATTGAAACAGATTGGAGCATTGTGCTAAAAATTTGTCAAGTATTCTATATAAAGCTACAAAATACAAATCCATGACAATGATTGCTTGGTGTGATTCTGAATTGTGTACATCTACGAGAATTTTAGCTGTTATATGTGATCCTATTGTCTTACACCAAATGTTGTAGCTTTGTATACTAGTCTGCCTGTTAAGGAGAAACAATCCATTACCCAACTGATAGTTTTATTTCTGTTTAACCTATAGATTTTTAGAGTCTAAGAAAATGTTTGCCGAATTTCATGCTGTTAGCTTCCGGCCATTGCGAAATGATTCCTATTGCTAATGCCATAGACATGGAAATATAATTTTTTTTGTGACAAGCATTAATTATAATTAACATGCTTTGAGTTTGGTTTATGGTTTCAGCTGCAGTAGTTAGTGAGAGAAGGAGATTCGACTTTCTTGCAGGTAGTTTATGGCACCGTCTATACATGATTATAATACTTTTGCTGCATAGTTTTTACTATGTTGTTTCTCTATGTTCCTGAAAAGCTAATTTCGGCATTGTTTTTAGATTATGTTCCTGAAAAGCTAACAGCCGAGATTGCTTTGGAACAGAGGAAACTGGTGGGAAAAGGGCAAGTAATAGTATAGGGCCTTGCCTTGGTAACTCACTAATTTTGATGCTAATCTTTGTAATGGCTGGATAAATCGTGTTTCTTTAATATGCCTGCTTTATATTCTCAACTTTAGGTGTGGTAAAATGGAAGGCATTAATCGGATTATATTTTTGGATTCACTTATTATTTTTGGCCTATATTTGCCCTTGGCTATATATATATATATATATATATATATATATATATAGTCAGAGTAAAATTTCGTCGCGATGACTTTAAGATTTGAATCTGAATCAGGGCGGCAGTAAAATATGATAATGTGAATGCTATTTAACTCGGTATGTAGTTAAATCTTTCGGGTTGATGCTGCTTTGATTGTTTATCCGGTATAGTGAAACTGGGGAATGGGCATGGTTGGTGGTGATTTGATTTATGTTTAGTTATAGAATTTGTACAAGTTAAGAAAAAAACTAAAGAGATAGTGTACCAACTAGGCAACTGATTAAGTTGAAGGAAAAAGTCAAATTAATTATTTGTAATTAGATTAGTTTAAAAGTTTCATGTGAAGAGGTGAGTAGTCAAGTGATGGCTGGGTCCAGGCTTTTGTAGTTACTCAAACAGAAGTGGATGAAGTTGGCTAGTCAGTGCTTGGCCTTTTCTGTTCCTAAATCATCCTATCCTATTCTGCAGCACAAAACTGCATTAATTTCGTGTTCTTTTGAAAGAGTCGTGTTCTCTTATACATTTTGGAAAAGTAGACGGGAAAGTAGGGGCGATAAGGTCCTGTTCTTTTCAACTGTTGAAAGTTGAAATTAACTGAACTGAATTTACTTCTGTGTAAATTTATAATTACATATGGTTGAACTTAACTAAACTGAACTAAACTTAATTGAATTGTAGTTGAAGATAAATTAGCCTAAGTCGCAATTCGTCATGTATTGTGTCATTGTTTAACTCTACTTATATGGTTAATTGAAAATTTCAAGTAGATGTTAATTTATCTTTGGACAATATGTGTGAATACCGAGTATAAGAACTTAACTACTACGGTATTTGGGATGCACGAAAATAGATATGTAGGCTATTTTTTTGAATGGACGGAGTGTTATTTTTCAATTTGAAGCTATTTATTACGCTCTAAACTTTTCTTGTAAGACAATTAAAATAATTGAAAAACTTAGTATTCACTGATGGAGGATGTCGTATCTCTTGTCATCTTCGCTTGTGAAAACGCGTTACTTCGGAAAAAAATCATCTATCCCCATCCCCGTCCTTCCATTCAAAAATTGTCAAGTGACAATTTTTATAAGATAAAAAATAAAAAAAACGTGAGAGAGAAATTATAATTTATTAAAATATAATAAAAATTGACACTTGGCGATCTTTGAATGGGGGATAGGGAGGGGGATAGGTAATTGGGGATGGAGGATTTTTTTCCCATTACTCCATTCATCCATTTTAAATGTCTTTTTAGTTTCTTATTTATCTTGTTCCATTTTAAGTATTAATTTAGATTATCAATGTATTTTCTATCATTTTTAATTTATCCTTGTATTAGTTGGGAGATATATAATGTATTAATGAAACTATAAGTTGGTAATTGATAAGAGAGAATTTTTATATAAAAACACAAAGAATAAATGAATCAGTTTAGTAGTGTAATAACTTTTCCAATGATATTGATGAAAATTCTAAGTAGACTCTTAAAATGTAATGGAGAAAGTAATGATATGGTAGTTGATAGGATTGCAAGCCTATTGCCGTGCTACGGTGTCAAATAGAATGGGGGCACTTTGTTAACACGGTGGAATATATGACAACAAAAAAGTTTAGAACTTTTCAACTTTTTGGTGGCTGGTGTGGAGGCGGTGCCGAACCGAAACCCTCCCATCACCCCTGCAGCAAGCTACCAATTAACATAATCAAAACACACAACATATGAAAGAAGAAATTATTTAAAGCTTAAGGGACATCAACAAGCTACCAATTAACATAATCAAAATCCCTCGTTCAGAGATAGGGATGAGCATATATCTTGGATCTAGTCCGTAAATTCATATCTAGACCTGTTTGTCGAGCTGGGCGGGTCGGGGTTCGAGTCGGGCTTGACGGGTTTTTTTACTAAAATTGTTAACCCAAGCTCATATTCGAGCTCAGGCCAGGCTTACAAGATCATTCACAAGTTCATAAATTTTTTTTTGTTATAATATTTTAATTAAACTTAAATAGAAAAAATATAAAAAAGTCAAAATATGTTTAAATTTTAAATATAATTGCATTGTTTACTTAAATTCTTTAATATTTAGTAACATTTATTGTAATAAAGTATACAAATTTAATATGATAAAATATAAAATCTTAAAATAATTATAAACTTAATGTATAAATATATAATATATAAATAAAATTATTCGTCAGGCCTGTCTCGGACCGGGCTTGCGTATTTATATAATAACCAAGCTCGGTCTATAAATCACCAGGCTTTGACGGACTCGGGCCGGACTTTTTTAAAAAATAAGTGTCTAAGCCTTACCCGTTAAAGCAGGCTCGGGCTGGGCCGGGCGGGTGGCCTGCGAACAAGTCTATTCATATCCATTTTATAGAATTTGAATCCTATTTTTTTAAAATCCAATAGATTTGGATCAAATTTGGATCCAATAGAAAAATATGGATTTGGTATCAGATTATTTTTTGAGATCTAGATCCAAATTTAAATATATGTATATATATGTAAATACGTATGATTTTTTTCGATAAATAGAATTGATTAACAATTTATTTTTAGTTAACAAGAGGTTTACATACATTATTAATTTTTATAAATGATATATTTAAATATATTTTATTTTACATAATTTTAGTCGTAGATTTCAATATAATATAGAAATTTGATAACTTAGTTTAACTTTATAGTTTACACAATGACATTATGTTATAGGTGAATAAAAATAAGAAATTTTAATCAACGTGAAAATAAAGAAAATCATATTGAACTTCACGAGTCTCATATAATTAAGGGTGAACATAAAAAACATGTCATGTGATTTCACAGATTTGTAAAAATGTCTTTGTAGAATTTTTTTTAAAATGGTGTTTGTAGTTTCTAAAATTAGAAAAAAAGAATATTCTCAATTTTTAATTACATCATGAAAAAGGCTTATCTTGGCTATTTTGAATTGAAATTTTATAACTTAGTTAATAAAAATACAACATTCCTTAGTAATAAATTATAGAATTTTTTGATAAGTATACATATATTTTTTACATTTAAAAGTGTTTATAACTTTTAAAATATCATAACAATGAAATTTTTTTAAAAACTACTCAAATTTTGATCTTTAATTGTTAAATAATATGGTTAATTTATTGGAATGTTGAATTTAAAAAATATATTCTCTAACATTATTATTTATAATCAAAAAATATTTTTTGCCTATCTATTGCTAATTTTAGAAATTACAAGCATCCTTTTACAAAAAAATTTCACAGGATTCTTTTTGCAAAACATTCAAATCACGGTGAAGTTTACCTTATAATTAATTTGTGTTAAATTATAAATGAAGTAAATTCATTGTATTGTACCATTATACATCAAATATTCTTAAAAGTTAAAGCTTTTTGTAGATTTATGATCTATATTTGATATGGATATGGATACTAACTTCCACATCCATTGAATCTGGGATTGGATTTAGATCCATTATATAAAAATGAATATGGATATGGATCGATCAGGATCCTGTGTTGTAATCTTATAAATGCTACAAAAAAAAGTTTCCAAATATTGTTCTTAGTCCGTGAAATAAACTGATTTGTAATCTGAAATTTTTTTAAAGAGGGAGTAAATTCCATTTTGAAGTTGTAAATTTTAAATATTGAACTGTTAAAACCCTTAAATTGAACAAAAAAAATATTTATACATGTGAAAGCAATTAAAAAAATGAAAAAAAAATTCCTTCTTCCCAATTTTATCATCGATTACTGGTCTCTACTCTCTAGAATTTGTAGACATCTCATCAAAATCAATAATAAAATTAATTGAACTTTAAAAGACAAAATTAGTCAGAGAAAAAAAATGCATAAATAATATAAAACAACAAATAAAAGTGAACAAAATGAAAAAAAAAAGACTATCATGTGTTTTAAAATAAAAGATTATTATTTTCCTTAACAAGAGAAGCCTAAAATGTCAAAGAACTAGTTAAGCAATAATTTTCGTTACCTCTTCTATTGTTTCCAATGAGATCCAATGCTCCTTTTATTTCGTATTATTATGGCAAACAAAGCCAGAGATTTTACACAATAGATTACAAAAGTAAAACCAAAGCAATAATTAAAATCTCTGTATCCCCACTTGATTTCCATCCTGTTTTTTCTTATATTCCAAGCAAACTAGTTGCTCAAATAGTAACATTACTCTCTCTCTCTCTCCACACTAATTCTTTTCCCAAACAATACTGAAAAATTCTTCCTCAACTTCAATTCCAGCTAAGCTTTTCCAACTAAAAATGTAACATTACACCTAATTCCATTCTCTCATATCCTCCATAAAACCCCTCCATTCCCCCCCTTTCTTACCATATCCAAATACCCTTTTCCTCCATTCTTTCAAATCCACAAAAACAACCAAACCAAGTCCCAAAAATGGTGGCAAAGTTTCTTCCTTTACTCTTCCTCCTCCTCCATTGCACCTCAACCCTAGCGCAAGGCCCGGCGGCCGCCCCGGCTCCTCCAGGCCCAACCAACGTGACCAAAATCCTCGAAAAGGCTGGCCAGTTCACCATCTTCATCCGGCTCATGAAAGCCACACAAGAAGACCTAACCCTAAACGGTCAACTAAACAACTCAAACAACGGCATAACAATGTTTGCACCAAGTGACAGTGCATTCCAAAGCCTCCAATCCGGAACCCTAAACTCCATAAGCGATCAGCAAAAAGCCGAGCTTGTCCAGTTCCATATCCTCCCGACATATCTAACGACCTCCCAGTTTCAGACAGTCAGCAATCCGGTCAACACTCAGGCGGGGTCCGGGGATCGGCTCCAACTTAATGTAACCACGTCGGGAAATTCAGTGAACATAACGTCCGGACTTACTAACACAAGTGTGTCAGGCACGGTTTATACTGATGGTCAACTTGCCATTTATCAGGTTGACAAAGTATTGCTTCCGATTGACATTTTTACCCCTAAGCCACCGGCCCCTGCCCCGGCCCCCGAGATTGCGAAAAAGAAGAAGGGGAAGGTTGCAGAGAGTCCAGTTGCGACTAAGGATGTGTCTAGGGGTAATGAAATGTTTATAGTGAGTAATAAAGTGGTGTTTTTCGGGGTAGGGATCGTTACGGCAATTTTGTCGTTGTGACATAAAAGGCAAAGTGGGTTCAGGTCAGTGTTGATTCAATGGTGTATGATTTTGGTAAGTTGGGTTGAATATGGTGATCAAAGGTCATTTATATGTGGTGGTGAGTGATTTTTTAATAATTGTTTGGATTATTGTCCCTATTGTAACCTGGAAATTTGTTTCTAAGATTGGATTTTTTTCTTTTTAATCTTTAATTTTTGGGACCTTTTTCCCTTTTTGTAGACTTGTTATCTTTGTACTTTCAGATTTTTTTGTGCAGTTATAATCTGTTCTAAATTGAGGGCGAGAGAAGCAGGGATGCGGATTTTCTAGATTCTCAGATTGAATGTCATTATTTTTTGTAAAATGAAATTGTACGTCATTTATTATACCTTTTTACATGAGATTTACTCTTTTCATTTCTTTACAAACACACGCATATAATTGACGAATTAATGCTTTTTTAAAAAATTATTTTAGCATCTTTATTTTGTTATACATGTGGGTGCAATTTTCCAACATCTTAAAAAAAATTGCTATTATCTGTTCCTGTAATAACATGAGTACTGTAGTCTATTTCATTAGGCTATCACAATGCTTTTGGAACCATTTTGTTTCCGCCTCTAAAATTAGGATATAAGATAGCAGGTGGCCCGCTTTTGTGACAATAAAATGATATATGAATACAATGAATCACATCCGACATGCAAATACTATACTCCTTCCGGTTTGTAATACTAGTTTTTTTATACTTTTTACTTTGATTCTTTTTACTTGTAATTCTAAAATATCAATGCAACTTTTAATAATTTTTTTCTAATATATCCTTGTATTAATTACGAAAAAGATTAAGTATAAATAAATTTATAAGTTGGTAATTAAAAAAAAGAAAATTTTATTATAAAGTAAAAGAGATAATTAGTAATTTTAGCGATGCATTACATATCTTATTGAATTTGATGAAAAATAAAAAATGACTAATTTTAGGAATCAAAACGAATACCTTACCTTAGTGAATTATATATAACAGGCATATGTTAATTATAAAATATGGTAGCCGCTATGGAATATATAAAGTTTAAAAGCTTATGAAATAGTTAGAAATTATGAGTTTGATAATGAAAACAAATGTGTGGTTTGTTAGTTAAGTTGACATAATGGGGACAATGATCATGTTACACTATTTGGAATGATGAAACATGAATTTCTTACTAGAACCGCTATATATATATATATATATATATGCCCAAATCAATTTTTTCAGAATTTATGATTTTCTTTCGTTTGTAACAACTTTATTTTATTTTCATTATAATAATATAGAGCATTGATCTGTCTGTCCATGTGTGTTGGGTGCTGTCCAACTAGATGTCCGTCTTACTAAAAATTTTAGATAAAATCGGATATTCTGCTTTAATGCATTACATGTTCTGATGTCTTGTAATGAAATAGTGTATTTTAAAACACTCGGTTTCATGTAAAAAATATGATTACATAAAATCTATCTTGATTCCAATGTCATGAGCATTTTTATCGGTTCCTCATCCCCATTGTATTGTTTCGCAGAATTTACTTGTTTAATTAAAAGAAATCGTATATCGTGAATCAACTCTGGTTGCTTTGCCCCTATTTCTAGAGTGAAAATATGTTATAGAAAATGTGTAGTCAAAGACTTAAATTATTGGCATATCGATAAAATACAACCTATTAAGATACTTAAATTATTTCTTAGTCGGAGCATAGTTTCGATGAATCAAATGGTAATATAAAAAGACATGAAATTATTTTTTATAATTCAAACGATTTCGACATTTAATTTATTAAAATTTTTTATTTAATGTTTGATAAACATTTTTTGATGCTTATTTATTCAATTTTAATACATTAAATTACATGCCAAAATTGGAAATATAAATATTATTAAAAAACTATTTGAAAGTTTTAAGTGTACCATTGAATCTCCGTAGTTATTAAAATTTATAAGCTAAATATAAAACAAGCAAATTAATATGTAACACAAAGCATTTGTTGAAAAATTTGGTTCATAATTTTAAATTATATCATGAAAATAGGTAATATTGTTCGTTTTTATTTGAATATTTGTCAGTTGTTAATAAAAATACAATACACATGAATGATAAATTTTATAATTTTATGAATAGTGCAAATATTTTTTAATGAAATTATGATAATAAATTTTAAAAAATCATAAAAAAATAAAAAAATATCTCCAAAAATTACTCAAATCCTCAAGTGTAATTATTGAAGTGTTGAATTGTTTAAAATATTCAATGTAACACCCTAATCTGAAATCACAGACATTTTTTACAAATTTTTTGAAATCACAAACCCCATTTTGCAAAAAAAAAAAAAAATTATCATATTCTATTTTGTAAATGAGTGGAACCACGAAATATTTTTTTGAAATTTGTCCAACAAATATGTATAAAACTATAAATCGATCCACCAATAAGCGCGTTACATGGACATTGGTACTTAGTGAGAAATGTTGATTCTCGAATACAGTTAAATCGAAGGGGGTTGGGGACTCTTACCTCAGTGTGACCTGATGCTGTAGCATTTCAGTTCTCTTCAATCCTAAACTGGCCATCAATTCCAAGTTCCAACGATTAATATTTCAAGTTTTAGAAATTAATATTACCTGAATTTTTTGCACCTTACACAGATATGAAGTAGTACACCACTGTATATTGGGCTTCTTAAATCTTTAGTTGCAAACTTTTAAGGTATATTTATTTACTTCATCTTTTACCCATGAAATATATATAACTTGTAAGAAACTAGCACCCAAATGAAACATTATTTTCCTTCAGCTGTAACGTCACAGTTGCAATTTTACATGATAATCTATTTTTTCTGCTTGATGTGTCAAAAATCATGCACTGTCCAATTTAATTTGTTTTGCAAAAGTACCACCTTTCCATGTTTTTCAAGCAACCCTCTTTATTTGATAATCTTCACCTAAATTAATACTAAAATAAAATTAATCAAAATAATACATCTACAGCTGACTATATTACTACTATCTTGTAAATAAAATTGCACATGACACATCAGCTTCTCTTTTTTTTTAAACCTCAGTATATAAACCCTCTTCAACTCTCCTAATTTCCTCATCAACTCTACTTCCACTTCCAATTCAACTAAGAACCATTTTTTGCCTTACAATTTTTTCCTATCTTAAAAATATTTAAAATGAGCTAGTTACAATATTTCTTCTCAATTTCCTTTGTTGCAATTCTCATTTATTGCACAGAAATTATAGCCCAGTCACCTGCGGCTGCTCCGGCAGCCTCATCCCCTCCTGCTCCTCCCACGATTTCACCGGCTGCCTCTCCGGCACAGCCATCTTCAGTCCCTCCGATCACCAATGTCACTAAAATCCTCGAAAAGGCCGGGCATTTTTCGATCTTCATCCGCCTCCTGAGATCAACACAAGAAGAAAACCACTTCTTTACTGTTCTTAACAAATCGAACAACGGCCTAACAGTATTCGCTCCTACCGATAGCGCCTTTTCTGGTCTAAAATCAGGCACTCTCAACTCTTTAACCTACGAACAGAAATCGGAGCTGGTGAAGTTTCATGTAATTCCCTCGTTTCTGTCGACTTCTCAGTTCCAAACAGTGACTAATCCAGTCGGAACAGGGGCCGGAAATGGCGGCCGAGTTGCTCTCAATTTCACGACTTCTCCTAATTCGTTTAGCATCACTACAGGATTGACTAATACAAGTATTTCTGGAACTGTTTATACTGATAATCAGCTTGCTCTTTATCGAGTTGATAAGGTTTTGCTTCCTGCTGACATTTTTGGTGGTGGTAAAGCTCCAGCTCCGGCGCCGGCTGTAGAAGCAGCTGCAGCTGGGCCCGCGGCGGAGAAAAGTCCGAAGGTGAAGGAGCCTCCTTCTACGGCGACTCCTGTTGTTTCTACCACCACCGCTTCTACTTCTGCTGCGGCGGCTGTAAGTTTAGTGCAGAAATACGTGATCATCGTCGCCGGAGTTGCTATCCTTGAGGCAGGTTTCCGGTTGTGAAGTGGAAACCGTGGAGTTGATTTCGGGCTTTCGGTGTTCGAGTATTTTGCACGGGGGAAAAAGATTTTATGTTGTAGACCAACACATGACACCATTCTTTTAAGTCATGTTCTCTTCAACTTCTGAAATTTGAACTAAATTGAATTGAACTGAACTTAACTTAACTGAACTGAACTGAAATGAACTGAATTTAATGAACTTGAACTGAACTGAACTGAACTTGAACTGAACTGATCTGAACTTAATTGAACTTAATAATAAATATATTAATTATTAAAATAATAATAAAATCCAATAAATATAAAATAAATAAATTATTAATAATCGTTAAAAATAATATTATTAATAACTACCTATATAAAATAATTAATAAAACAATTTTAATACCATTAATAATAAAAAGTGTTATAATAAGTAAATTCATTTAATTAAAATTTTGTTATTCAAATAATAATTATTGTTACAATAGACGTGAACTAATAATAATTATTATAATAAATTGTAGTTTAGATTCAAATTATCATTTATTATTGAATTACAAAAACGTAATAGTTGTTTTAACTAATAGATATTTTTATTTTATTATCCCATATCACATTTTCTAATTAATTAATACTATGATTATAAATAAAAATATTATTATATTATAATTATATTAATAATATTATTATATCAATAACACTAGTAATTATCACTATATAAAAATTATTTTTATTATATTTATGATCAATATTAACTACATTAAATAATAATTATTTTTATATATTAATATTTTTATAATTGTTTTTCTTTTTATTATTTATTACTATTGATTTTTATTAAAGATTAATTAGAAAAATCATTATTAAAATTAAAATTTATGGACCTGAACTGAACTTAATAGACTTTAACTGAACTGAACTTAACTTAACTGAA
>CATIWQ010058419.1:0-15906 GCA_949673415.1 Euphorbia schlechtendalii | reverse complement strand
TAAAATAGCTATCATTATTATCAAACAAAACCGTATGCTATTGAAGCACATATAAAGTCTCATTATGAATATAAAACCGTCAGAATGAAATGTAAATATATATTTGAATAGATTTCTAAACAATTTATTTTAAAATAGTATAATAAAATTTATGGAAAACTTATTATAAACATAAACCATAATAACACATAGATTACTTTTGAAATAACATACCACAATTTTTCCAACAAGCTCTAAATGGCTAATTCCAAACAAGGCAAGCGCGAAGCAACCGTAACGAAAAATAACGAGAATTTAATTCAAAAATATTCGGTAGATATTTTGGTACACCAATCATGCTAAAGTTGAGCAGTATCGTCATTCTCATCCATGTTTATATTGTGGTGATCACAATTTAACAGTAAATTTCGAACTCCAAGTAACAGAATAAAAAACTAGAGCTAAAATGCAAAAACAACGTATACAATATACCTTACAAATCAATTTAGTGACCAAAATAAACAATTAAAAGCAATTGTAAAGATCTGTAAATGTTGAAAGGATATGATAACAAAATCACTATTAATTTTTGAAAGATGAAATGATACTAGAGGAAAAGTGTGAGTAAAACAGAGAAAACTTCGTTTCTGATTTAAATTATTGCAACATAACATATAAATTACTAATTGTCTCTGGAAACACAGCATATGGTGATTGAATCAATTCAAATACATGTGGATAGAAACATGACCTCCCGATGTAGAAATTAATGCAAAATCTTAAATTAAAATTACGTAGAGAACTCTATTGACTTTGTTCCTCTTGTAAAACTATTGATATCATAGCAGTCAAAAGCGCTCGTTTTTGCGCTTAAAGTGCAAAAGCGCACCTTGTGCGCTTCAGTTAAGCACAAAGCACTAGGGTGCCATAATCGCGCGCTTTGAAAAAAAAAAACGCACAGGGTTGGACTTTAGTAACTTGTTTTTTATGTTGTAGACTATTGTAACATGTAATATTTTAAATATCTATTAGTTTTAAGTAGCTATATTTTATAATTTTTCTAAACCTATAATATTTTTGATGAATTCATAATAGCGTGGTTTGTGTAAAAGCGAGACCTTAGCGTTTTGAGTGTGCTTTGTGTTCTCAACTACTACGATCGATACTAAGCTTGTTTTTATTCCATATCGGTGATCTTTGACACAGTAATTAAATTAGGATTCTAAAATTCTTAAGAATTTCTAATCAAATAAGATTGGCAATAAATGCTGAAATCTGTTCAAAACATCTTATCTATGCAACAAGTTTGTGTTAATTTGGGCCATGAAATCGCTCAAACTAATACCATGAACACTATTAATTCTTGCTTTGTTGTTTATGAAACTTGGTATTAAAGAACTAGGCAACAATGCGTCCATTCAATTGCTGGCATAGCATAAACATTCAATTCAAATTTTAATGTGTTGCACTTACAAATCGAAATACAGAACTACTTGGCAGTTTATAGCAGATGGCAAAACAAGCAAAAGACAAAACGACAAGTAGCAGGACTCAAAAAGCAAGAAGCTAATTAAGACTTCAAAAAGCAAGAAGCTAAGATGGTAACCATAAAACGCAAGATCTATATCCTTCCACGCATCATTATGCAGCTAAACACAAGTGATAACAGTTCAAATTGGTCAATTGCTGGCACCAGAATAATTTTTTGATTAACTTAGAGATGAAGTTAATTTTAATCCAGTAAAATTAATTGATATATATCTCAAGAAGAAAAATCGAAGGTTCCTTTTATTGTATTGCGTCGTTCAAAATATTCAACAGCGGGCCAATACTTATACTCATGAATTGGGCGGGCCGGGTCTAGCTCGAATCGGATTTGGCGGGTTTTTTTTGCCAAAAACGTTAACCCAAGTCCAAACTTTAGAACTTTGAGCTTGGGCTGGGTTTACAAGATCATTTCAAAGCCCATCACAAGCCTATAAATATTTTTTTGTTACAAATTTTTTTATTAAACTAAATAGAAAAAAATATAAAATAGGCCAAAATTTGTTTAAAGTTTAACTATAATTGCATTGTTTACTTAAAATCTTTATTATAATAAAGTATACAAATTTTATATGATAAAATATAAAATATTAAAATAATTATAAATTTAATGTATAAATACATAATAAATAAATAAAATTATTCATCAGGCTGGGTTTGGAAAACATCGGGCTCGGGTTCGGGTTGGGCTTTTTTAAATTACGAGTGTCCAAGCTCGACCCGTTCAAGTGGGCTCGGGCTTTAAACAGATCTACTTATGAAACGAATCAAAAATAAATTTTAAAATTTAATCTATTATCAATTGTCATTTTTTCACCACGAGGTGTCCTGTGTAAGTCATGATATGGACGATTAAGATTGCCTCATACACATTATTAGAGTTTGATTCCTGATAGATGCTAAGGATGGATCAGCCACCAAACCATACCCTTGGGGTTATTGTCATTTTTTTTAAAACAATTGAAAATGTCAATGTTCGAACATCCTAGCTACGTCGGTACCCCGTAGTTAGAATTAGAATACCGCACTAGTATATGTGTGTGTGTATATATATATTATTTTCATCATTAATTTTTTAAAAGTGATTGTGTCATATTTTTAAATTTTGAAACTTTGGAAACGTGTTGAATTTATTTTGCTAACAAGGTTAGTTGATCAAAATTGTGAATGATTCATGTTTGATTATAGAGTTTAATGCAGTTCATCTGTGTGAATCAAATTAGAAGAGGTAGTAAATTACAATTGAATCCCTATGAACCTTCAGCGAATTCAATCTTGCTGTGAGTGCAAATAACCACATTGTGGTTCTGTTTCTTAGCTTCCTGCAGCAAATTCACAAGCGATATGAACTATAACTTTGCAGTATTTACATTAAGCTTTTTCATTTCGCAAGAGGAACTTAATGAACATTTATTCTTAAACCCACAATTAAACACGTCACAATTATGCTCCAAACACTCTAAATGGCTATTTCAAGGCAAGGGAATCGAGAACCAACCGTGACCAAACATTACGAGAAATTAATTCAAAAATGTTCGGCCGATATTTTCCTGCACCAGTCATGCTAAACTTTTGCAGTATTGTCGTTCTCATCAGCATGTTTCAAATTCCTAGTAACAGAACATAATACTGTAGCTATAAAAACAAAAGCAATGAAGTGACCAATAAAAACAACAAAAATAATGTTACAGATCTGTAAGTGTTGAAAGGATATGATAACAAAATCACTAATAATTTTAGAAAAAATAATGAAACTCGAAATGAGAAAGAAGACAAGCTATGGAAGGTACCTACTTATAGTTGAAAGAAGTTCTGTAGATGCAAACTCTCTACGACTGCTATTTATGATTCGTTTGAAATTTGTGCCTTTACATTAATTACTTGTCTCAAATCTAAAGAGATTTAAACTTGTGGATGCAAATGGTACAAGTATTTTATGACATGGAATTCTCACTTCCAAGTTCCAGCACATGTGAATTTATGATAATTCAAAACTTGTTGACAATTTTGCATGGCGATTATGATAATTCAAAACAAGTATCCCATGTGTTAAGACTCCTCAATAGCCGTGATTCCTTTACAAGCTACAGTTTGATTTCTCCACTGAATTTTTTTTTTCATATTCCCTCCTAAAGCCGCTAGTACATAGCATTTGAGCAGTTGCATTATATAAAACTGTTATTAATATTATTATTATTATTATTGTTGTTGTTAATTTTCAATCAACGTGTATATCTTACTGTAATGTTGAAGTTGGCTAATTTTCCTACACCAGCCATGCTAAAGTGTTGCAGTATCGTCATCCTTATCGATTTTGACATTAAAGTGAACACTATACTTCAGTTTAGAATTTCTGCAATTTTTGTTTCCCATTAATAACCGATTAAATAGATATAGCTATACAAACAAAAACAACACTTGATAACAAAATACCAAAGAGATCAATATACTGTTGCAATCAAATGGTGAACAAGAATCAGAACAAAAAATTATGGTAGAGATCTGTAAGAGCTGAAAGGTTTAATTTTTTGAAAATGAGGAAATGAACTTGAAATGAGAAAAAAAGAAAAGCTGGGGAAGTTATCTACTTTGTCATTCAAAGAAGTCGTTTTGTAGATGTTAGAGTAAATTGAAATTTGTGCCATCCTTTAATTACTTGTGTCTGGTTGTCGGACCGAAACTTGTGGATGCAAATGGTATAAATACAAGTAATATTGGAAGTTATGGGTTTTTCACTTGCAGCACACGTCAATTAATTAACGAAATTTAAAATTGTTGACAATTTGCAAGGTGTTAATGTTTACACTCGTTTGGTTGGCGGATAAGTTATTCCGCGGAATACGAGAAAAATGAATGGAAAAAGTAGAAGTGTTTGCCTAGAACCTGTCGTCGGAGTGGAATAGCTATTCTGAGCTATCATACAACTAATGGAATAGTTATTCCCCCTCTCGTGGAATAGCTATTTCCTTCTCGAGAGGAGGAATAGCTATTCCATGAGTTGTATGATAGCTAGGAATAGTTATTCCGTCCTAACGACGAGCTCTAGGCAAACACTCTTCCTTTTTCCATTCGTTTTTCTCCTATTTCGTGGAATAAGTATTCCGCCAACCAAACGAGCCCTATATCTTTGCCACAAAAGAAAGTTGATCTAGTTAATTTCATTCATCCTACAAATATCAATTTTAGTGTTAATTGTTAGTTTTTGCTGCGTAAATTTGCTCTGGATGTTGTGGGTTTATGAATTTTCTCTGTATATTGTGGATTGATAGGTAGAAATTATGTCATTAAAAGCTTGAATTAATCGGGCTAAAACTAAGTGTATTTGAGCATATTTTATGGAGGTCTTCCTGGTTTTTCAGGTTTTCTGTCTGCGGAAGGAGACCTTCTGTGCTGAGCTCGAAAGTTGCTAAAAGAGTTGTGTTTGTTGATGAAGGCACCAACTAAAGTGAAGGGGAGCTGATTGATGACATCACCAAATTAAGTGGGAGGAATTAGTTAGGAAGAAATGAGACTTTCACTTTAGCTAACTTAGTTTCTTTTTATAATTAGCAAGTGGACTAGACCTGTTCGTGGGCCGGGCGGAGCCCGCTTCCATGGGTCGGGCTTAGACACGCATTTTTTAAAAAGCCCGGCCCGAGCCCGTCAAAGCCCGAAGATTTATGGGCCGGACTTGGTTTTTATATAAATACCCGAGCCCAGCCCGACGAATAATTTTATATATTTATTATATATTTATACATTAAATTTATTATTATTTTAAGATTTTATATTTTATCCTATTAAATTTTTATACTTGGTTACAATAAATGTTACTAAATATTAAAGATTTTGAGTAAACAATGCAATTATATTTAAAATTTAAACATATTTTAACTTTTTTTATATTTTTTCTATTAATTTAATAAAAATATTAATAACAAATAAAATATTCATGGGCTTGGGCCGGGTTTGGGAATGACCTTGTTAGCCCGGCCCGAGCCCGAAGTTCTAAAGTACGGGCTTGGACCGGGCTTGGGTTAACGTTTTTTGTAAAAAACCTGCCAAGCCCGGCCTGAACCCGGCCCGGCCCGCCCAACAGACAGGTCTACTCTCGCCTAGATAATTAATTGTCCTCTTTAACAGCCGTAAGCGGCTCCAGCTTCATACCCTTTCAATAATCAGCTGCGATTTTCTCTTCGTTGCCTAACTATGATTCTATTATTGACTAATGTTTATCTAATCTTTTTTAAAACTAAAACTGTGCATTTTGGGCTGTACCTACTTGCTCGTCAACTGAATTGGGTAGTGTTTGGGCCAAGCTGAATTGGTCGGGTTTACAATTAACAATGTTAGTTTCAAGTCCAGGCCCGGTTAACTCTTATTATTTTCAAGTAGACCTGTTGGTGGGTCATTCCTATCCTAGCCTGCTTCAATGGGTTGGGTTTGAACACTCAATTTTTTAAAAATCTCTATCTAGGTCTGTAAAAGCTCGAAGTTTTATGGGACGAGTTTGATTTTATAAATATTCATATCTAGCCCAAGCCCAGCTTGGAATAATTTTTTAAGTGAATTGTAAGTAATGCTAACTAATTAGATTGAATTATAATTTTATCCTAAATAGTATAAATTAGTAATTTTGTCTTATTATATTTCATATTTGAACTTATACGTGAAGTACAATTCTACTAATTAACAACCTTCTCTTTCTTAATTAGTTTGAATTTCTTAACTTAAAACAACCAAATCTTTTAAATCGTTAATTTTTGACTGAAATTGACCGAAATAGTTCCACGCGCTAGCTTGCTGACTGAAATTGACTCCGATGCTCCTTGTTGCTTACAGTCAGAAGGTTCCTGCAAAACAACAACCGTCGCCATGGAGGACTAGCCGTGTAATCGACGTAGCCTCTCCGATACTTGAGTTAGATCGGATTTAAGAGAGGAGGCAGGAAATTTTTTATGTCTTTTTAATACATACCTCTACGGTGGTGACTTTGGTGGTCCTTTTATAATCTTTGAGAGCCTAGCTTGATTCAAAGTGTAAATCAACTAGAATCCTATCTTAAGTGAATCTTTATCCTATTTGACATGATAAACTTTATCTCTAGCGAGAGTTCCAGCCATGTGGGTTTCTTTGTGAACTTAGAGTCTCAATTAGACTCTTTGTTCCTAAGGAGTCAGGGTCGATCCAAGCGGACAAGCTGACTCAGCTTGGTGGCCGCTTGGATCTTCCCTTCTTTAGAATTAAGGGAAGGCTTCTCTTCCAAATTTGAGGTGGATATGATCCACCTGTATGATTACTAGGTCTTCTATATTTGGGGCGGATAGGATCCGCCTGGATCGGCAGGAATGTTCCGAGCCTTGTCGTAGTGTCTTTTCTTTTTTTAGGCGGATACGGTCCGCCTGGGGGTTCAGCGTGGTACGCACGCGCCTGTCAATATTTGACTATGTTAACACTGTCCTTTTTCAAGTGTGGTATAGAACTATATTGTAATACGGATTTCCAATCATAAGGTGAATGAAGATCAATATAACTCAACTTAGTGAGCAAGCCACGATTCAACGCTTCACGTGTAAGGTGAATGTTAATATGTAATTTATGCATTATTTTGGTCTAAACATATTGCTTAATTAATTCACTATTTCGAAGATATTGATTTAGTTTGTAAATATGTTTTGATTTTGGTAGAAAAATGGTTAATTTTGGAAATGATGCTTTAAAGGAGATAAAAAGAGAAAAGTAGATGGATTAGAGTACTTAAAGAGAGAGAGAGTTGGGTATAGTGGGCTGTTTGGTGGATCAAATCTTGAAACTGGTAGTGATAAATTTGCAACAGTTATCGTGATCACATCTAATTAGCATAATCAAACTCACAACATATGTATTCACAACCACTTTCCGGATGACATGGACGTGATTCATAACAGCTTTCTCACTTAATGGACATCAACTAATTACTTAGAGATGATTGTAACCTTTTTATGTTTGATTTAGTATTTTGGACTATTTAAGGAATCTATTTTCCTTCACACAGACTCATATGTAGAGTAAAAAATAAATTTAGTATAATAGTTTAGTTAATCTTTTATCTTTTATTTTGTTTAATCCATTCAAATGCTAATTCAATTTTCTTTTCTTATCATTCGTGAGGTTTAAATTTACTTCATTTTTCTTCATCAATTTGTTATTTGTTTATTTCGATTCCTAAAGCTTATTTTGGCTCTTTTGATTGTTGCAAAAAGGATCTGTTGTTTCAATTAAAAGATTTCAATCTTACTTAAACAAGTCAAGTGTTGGTAAAATGAGATTACTTGGATGTATCTGAAATACTGAATAACGCTATCAGATTGAAACTATTTTGGTAGTTTTACCAAATTTTCAATCGAATAAAATCATAATTTTAAACTAGAACTTAGAATGCGAAAATATTGTGAATTTTTGAACTAATATGATATATGACCAATTTTAGGTATCTATATTTGTCCAAGTGACATGTTCAAAAGACACGAATTTTCATGTAAGAAACAGGTCAAATGAACACAAATTTTCGAGCAAGGGACATGTCCAAAAGACATATATTTTTAGGATTTTTACACTGAAGTTTTTATTCAAAAATAAAAATTTCCCTTCAGGCATAGGAGTTGTCCCCGGAGCTCTATCCCAGCCGGAGCGTTGCCGCCGAACCCGCCAGGGTTGCCGCCCATGGAACCCCGCTACCGGGGGTGTTGCCCCCGAACCTCCAAATCGTGACCGAACAAGCATGCACTCGACACTCTCCCTACTTGTTCGATGATATATCACGATCGCATTGATCAATTAGTCAATTCAATTAAACTATAATACTAATATCAAGCGTCTTCACAAATTGGTTTGAATTTGGTTCACCTACTTCCTAATGCAATTACCAGTAAAAATCAAGCTTTTCAAAATACTATGATTTAGTTAGGGTCAATCATAGAGCATTTCGTGATTGATTTAAAATTAAGGGGGAATTTGTTGCTAAGAGCGTTTTTCGCTAACTATAACCAGTTTAGCAAATTTTGATTTAGAATTATCTTTGAACCAAAGATCGCGAATGAAACAACGAGATTGGATTAAGTTTGTGATTGATGTGTTTTTACATTTGTTTTTATTTTCAAAGTTTTCATTATTTTACTTTTATCAAAACTATCAAATGTCCCATATCTTACTTTTCATTTTTTTCATTCAACAAAAAGGTTTTCAAAGTTTAAACTCTTGTCGTGAAATCGATCATGCTTCTACTATCGCAAAATCTAAGCAATAATTACATTTGATGAATTCGACACTCGTTGGTGAATGACATGACATCCCTACTTTTGCTCAACTTAGTAAGCAATACATTATATGAGTTTCGACACGTAAAGTGAATAAAAATTCATACTCTAACTAGTCTCCGTGAACAATAAGTGATTGCAGCTTAAACCTTTGGAAAGTAAGCTTGTACCAGTGAAATATTAAATATATAAAGGTGCCAAAATATATCTTCTTTGGAGAGTTCAACTAAGTTAAAAATGCAAAAATATAAACTTTGTTTGACATTATGTATTCCAAAAAGATGAATTTGTTTTTGTTAACTTAACTAGTACTAATTTGCTCATTTCAACTTGTACAATACTGAGTAATTACAAATTCACATTTAAATGAGTTTAGTTGTGTTCAAACATCTATCTAAAAATTGAAAATAAAATAGTACTAATGGTTTCTTTTTATTGAAAAAAAAGAAGAACTAAATGATTTCTACACAATGTAATTTCAAATAAATATGGGCTAACATGTGCAAATGCTTTGGAAAAGCAAGCTCTAGTTTTTATGTGACAAAATTATAGCAACACAAAAGCATAATATATAAATTCATCATAGGAATATCATCCAAAAAAATCATCTTAGGAAACGTCCGAGATCCTTCATCACCACGTGCAACTTCTCAAATTAACATGGACTCTATCACCTCTATTCCAAATAATTAAAACAAAGTTTTCAGAATATTAAATTTTAATTTAAATTTAATAAGTTTACATATTAATTTCTTTCACATAATCTTCTCACATATTTGTCTAATAATATGTTTTCTTATATTAGGTTAAATCTTGAGAAATTGGAGTTTGAATAATTTCTCCGAAATTTTATTCCAGATTAGTACGTAATAAATTGGTTTCATAATATTGGCTATGTTTTTTCAATTTAAAAGGATTAAGATCAGTATAATCTATTGTATTCAATAATTTAAGCATAAAATAACTATACAATTGATATAATAAATCTAATTCGATTTAAAAATTGTGACCATACATTACCTAACTACGCACTAGTAGATTCTTGAATAAATTATAAGATATAGTTTGATTTGTTGCAATAGTTTTGTGTTTGTCCCCTATTTAGGGAGCTTGGCTCTGCAAGGTTTATATGGTGATTTGAATTTGATAGCGTTTTGCATTTTTTTTATTTTAATTAAATAATTAAAATGCCAACTTGATATTAATTTAATTAAGTTGTTGATTATAAATTATATATATATGTTCATTGTTATCTCCTTACAATTTGTGTCATGTGAAAGGAACAACATGTGCATTGCCTTGGGAAAGTAATGTCCAATATAATCATTTGATTAATTATAATATATTGTATAATTTTTTATACACTGCTCATACTAACACTTGGACTAGACATTCTTGATAAATTCCTTATCAAGATTCTTTAGTTTAATTTATTCAATACAAGCATTATGTGTATTGTGAAAATAAAAGAGTTATGTTTTTATATCAATTTGGTTTGGTCTTTAAGTATTAAGATATTTTTAACGATTTAATCAAGTTTGAGAATTTGGTTTCGGGTGTTTGCAAATTGGTGGATCTATCTTGAATTAATTGATCAAGTAAACAAACATAAATATGGCATTACAATGAAGTATTGAAAATGCATGGAATTTTTCGATACATGACGTGTTTGAGTACAAAGACAAATTTACCAAATTGTTGCTCCATAATCATACTAGTAATATGATATTTATATACGCACGAGAATGTGAATACATGCAAACAAATGAAACAGATACAAATCAAGGATGTAAAAAAACACAAATATATTGATTGAAACTTGACATATTAATGTATGAACGAAATTTTACAACTAGGCATGTTCTATGATAATTTTGTTAAAAACAAAGTCTCATTACTTTACCTTAATCATTGTTGGATCAATGATGTGATGATTGATTTGATGGTGATAAGAGGCAAATTAAGTAAAAATTCTTTCGTTAAAACAAAGTCACAATAATTCATACCTTATAATTAAATTTTCTAAGTGCATGTTTGGTTAATTTTCTGAAAAAGAAAATTTAAATGTTTGAAAAGGATTATTGAATGATTATTTTTAACTGCATCCAATGGCAGCACTACCAATATATAACTAGAATAACTTGAATGGATTTCTCGCAGGAGGGAAAGCATCAATGAGAGAATTGAATTTTTTCCATTTAAGAATTCTTTAAAAAATTTCAATGAACCTGTAATGACTATAGTTTGCCGACTGACATTCTCACATATTCTGCTCCTATCTGTATTAGAAATAAAAAAATATCAACACCTATAAACAATAACAACAAATAGAAATACTCAAAAAAAAATTAACATACTATTTATGCAATACATGTACACAATGAAATGGTAGCGAAAAATAATGTGGTGAAACAACAATTCTTATTATTTTAGTGTACTGCTAAAGCATAAAGAAAAAATAATAATAATATCGCGTTGCATGTGAGGTCGAACATAACAGTTTAACGACCCTACATTTTTACACTGGTTGGTTAATCTATACCTTATTCGACCCTAATTACACGCACCAGTTCTTACTACAAAAAACATTTCGGAGTATTTTAAAGTTTAATCTTCAATAATTGAAACTCACCGCCTGTTGAGGTAGAACGATGAAGTGATGTTATGGTGTAGTGTTTGGGAGTAGAAGTTTGGACTGTTTTTGGAGGGACTTTGGAGGTGGTAGACAAAGTTGGAATTCAGTTGACATTTTATCAAACTCCAAAAAAAACCGAAAGTTGGTTCAGTCGGTTACTCGTCACCGTCTCTGTCGGTGACCGTTATTATGTCAGGCTCACAGCCTGGACTGCCAACTCATCTTCTTTTGTCTTTTTCTTCACCTCGATTTATTTCCATTTTTCAGCTAATTCCCATTTTTATGCCTTCTCCCCATATGGTATGTTTATAAATTTTCAATTATATAGTTTTATTTCACTATTATTATTATTCAACAATTAGTTCCAAATTATTGTTAAGGGGATTTTAAAACTCCTATTATCGTTTTTTTATTGTTATGATTGCTGGTGATTGTTTTATTTCTATTAAAAACCTTTTGTTCCTGTGGAAAAGTAAAAGTAATTATCTAATGCTAAAAAAATAAGTTATATTTGTTGAAATTCGTCAACCTCCTCTAATAATGTCTTATATGTGAAATTACTTTATGTTTAATAAGTGGAATAAACGCAATATTTTAAATAAAATTCAGCTTTTGGATTCGAGATTCATTTTTAACATTTACTTTGATGTGTTTAAAATTATAATTGACCTACTACTGAAGAAGTAATGTTTCAAAATTGTAGTATACCATTTAAATATAATATTTTATGTTCTAAAAGTTAAAGTATGTGTTTTGAAATTGTCAATAAAAAAATATTAAAATTGTTATACATGATTTTTTTTTGTGTTACCGTAGGAATAGTACGAATATTTGTAGTTAAGTTGTTTTGATAAAAAAGAATTTCATATATCTTGCACTATAGCGTATTAAGCATGGCAATAAAAACTAAAAAAAACAAGAAAAACAAGATACTAAAATCAAAATAATATAATTTTACCATCTCAAAAACGAAATTAAACAATATAAGGAAAAACAGCTTTTTAGTTAAATTTGATATTTGTACAATGTAATAGATTCATGAAAAGTTTGAACTTTGCTTATCTCATAGTTTAAGCTAAATTTCAAAATATTTTATGCTGTAGAATGTTTTTTTTATTGAAAAAAGACAAAACTCAATGTCAATCTTTAAATTACTAAGCATTTGTTCATTTCGATTTATAAAAGTTGAATTGAACTGGAATTACTCGAACTAAATCAAATTGAAATGAGCCGAGCTTAGCTGAACTTGACTTGTATTTAAATGTAAGTTTATAACTACGCATAGATGAGTTAAGCTGAATTGAACTAAACTGTAATAGATTAAACTACAATTGAATTGATTTGTAATCTGTAATCCAAGTGAAACATGATATAGGTACAAATTAAAATATCAACATAAATAAAAATAACTCATATAAATCTTAAAACTTTATATCTATGAAACAAAGAAAATATTCATGTTACTACCACAAGCAAGAAAAGGATATGAACAGTTCCTTAGAATAGTGAACCGATTATTCATTGACTCGTTTTGCACAATATTTTAGGCCCGAGTTTTATGAAAAATTCACTCAAATCAACTCATATGATAGGTCATTCTCGACTCAATTTAAAACAAATTCTATTGCAACAATTTTTTTACTTTACTTGCATATATATTTTAAAGTAATTCAACTTTTTGAAATTAGTATATTAATTTGTAATCAATTTAAAATGTGGTAGACTCTAGAGTTTTATTAGTTTCCTTTGATTGATATATATTCAAAGTATTTTGAACAATATAATTTTATTATTTTGAAAAATATTGTTTTTACTTATTGCTTTCCTGTCCTAATATAAAATGTCAGAATATAATATATTGAATACAAACAATACCATAACATCAAAATAAAATACAATAAAATTTCGAAATCAATTACGTAATGCACTCCAGCCTATCTCTCAGTCAAACTTATCTTTTTAACCACCAGCTTTATTTTTCTTAATTTATCGCGATAATTTTTCATTAATTCACTTTCCATTTTTACAACTTCCATAACTGCAATTTACGGTTCTGTTAAGAAGAATGTATAATTATTTAACCATTCAAATTTAACTAGTCATTCCGGTGTCGAAAAATTATCAATCTAAGACTCTCATCAAGATTAATAAATTATTTATTACTCGGTTAAAATGATTAATTCATCCATTTTAATTTATTATTCATTCCATTTAAAATAACTATCATTTTAGGATATTAAATAAGTGTCATTTTCGGATTTTAATGGACATTTTTAAACATTTTATCCATTTTACATTTATTTAATGCATATTGAAAATGACAAAAAGAATAAGGTATCCAATCAATTTTCAAATTAACAAAATTCATAGGGCAAATAAGTATATTTATTGTTTTAATTAATGCGATTTTAGTATTGACAAACAACATAGGGACAATTATTTTGAAATGGAAGGAGCGTGAAATTCTCTCTTTAATTATTGTCTCTATAATTTCATTTTATACTTAATCCCTACACTAATTAATACAAAGCTAAATTAAGAAAAAAATGTTGAATGTTGTATTGATATGTGAGAATAACAAACAAAATGAGAAATGAAATCTCAATTAAAATGAAAATATTTCAACACTGAAAGGAGAGCTAATTATTTTATTTAGTTGTTACATTTTTTTACTTAAACATTATGATTATTGTGGACAATTATTTATTGCGATAAATTTTTTCTGAAATAAATGAAAACAATTGTTATTTAATATATCAAAACAAGCAGAAAAAAATTGTTTAAAAAGCTCTTAAACACTAGCTTATTTAATGTATATATTTAACTTGGTACAATAATAATTTATAAACATTTGTAATGGTAATAGTTTTAAAATAAGTAGCGTAGGTTATATTGATTTTTTTTTTAATAAAATAAACTTTATTTTACCTTTAATCATTATTGAATCAATTATCATATCATTGATTCAATGGTGATAAATGACAAAGTAATTGATACTTTATTTTTTACAAGATCTTTATAAAATTTACCTTAAAATAATATATTAATAAGAATATATTGTTAATATTTTTTAATTTGTTCGATATGAACTTGTTATACTTATTCATTAAATAAAAATAGGATAAATGAGAAGCTAAAAATGTAATTTAATATATCATAAATGAGAATTTGAATTCGAAAACATATTGTGTAGATATTCTAAAATTTATTCATATGATTATTTTTTATGTTTTCAAGGGTTTTAAAACTTTTTACTTGTTAATGACTATTAAGATATTTCAAAAATAAATACTTATAAACAAAATCAAATATGTATCAGTATTAACCAGTCACACCCACACCATTAATAGTAACGGTTAAATCAAACAATTTAATAAAAGGCTTTTTTGTCATTCAAATTAAAAATTAAAATTACCATATTTGGCGATATTTTGGTTTAGATTCTTGAGTAATCCAACCACCTTACGTGGGAGTTACACAGCTGTAATGTCTATAACCGGCAACTTACAGTTCCCGGTTTTTCATAACTTTACGTCACCGGCTCTATCGGTTAGCCTTACCTTCTCCTTTATAAACCCTTTGTGTAAAGAATACAAACCAGAGTCTCTTCTTCTTCCCCTTCCTCTATAGGTCTTTTCGATTTTGTGAATCGAATCAGTTTTCTTCGATGGAGAATAGTTCGTTTGTGGATCGGGTAAAGGGTCCATGGAGCCCCGACGAAGACCGATTGCTGCAGAAACTCGTTGTACTACATGGAGCAAGGAACTGGACTTTGATATCCAAATCAATTCCGGGGAGATCCGGTAAATCGTGCCGTCTGAGATGGTGCAACCAGCTTTCCCCGGAGGTCGAGCACCGGCCGTTCGCTCCGGAGGAAGACGATATCATTATCAATGCGCACGCGAAGTACGGGAACAAATGGGCGACTATTGCTCGTTTACTCAATGGCCGTACCGATAACGCGATCAAAAACCATTGGAACTCGACGCTCAAGAGGAAATACTCGGCGGCGGTTGCTGATCTGGAACTTCTACCGCCGGCGAAAAGGCTTCAACTGTCGAACACTCCTTCTCCTTCGTCAGGATCTGAACTCAGCGACGACGCCATGAGAAACTACGGCGAAGAGGAAAACGATGGCGAAGATTCCGGTGACGACATTTCGACAGAGCTGACGCTTTCTCTTCCGGCGATAAACAATGCGGCGGTTCCGTGGAGGAGTGAGCAGGTATGCGAGGCGTTGTGTGAGGATCAAACGGCGGCGTTTAGGCCAGAGTTGTTAGCTGTAATGCAGGAGATGATTAGGAAGGAAGTCAGGGATTTCATGGCTGGTGGCATTGATAAGAATATGGCTAATTAGGTTAATTAGCAAGATATTTAGGAGTAATAGATTAATTAATTAGTGAATTATTTGGTTATACAGAGTGTACATGGAGTCAATAGAGTTGTCTAGAACTCTATTCAGGCAATTCAAAT
>CATIWQ010058412.1:0-11873 GCA_949673415.1 Euphorbia schlechtendalii | reverse complement strand
TATATATATATTTTGATTTTAGTTCTCAAATTGTATAATAAAAATCATTTTATATTATAACGAGTCTGAAATATTTTGAATTGATCACCAATGAATATAGTCGACTATATTAAATAACAGACATAACAATTCTAATCAAAGATGGACAAACATTAAATCAAGTCCTCCTACATATTGAAAAATCGATTTCTATAGCTAACATCTAAGAAACATGGTTTGCACACTGATTAATAGAAACAAGTCTACAAATAGTAAAAAGTAATTTATCGGAGTTAAAATACCGGACAACGTACATAGACCACAGACACACATATTCCTATGCAAGACTTGATCCGAAAATAAAAATATACGCTACAACCTGTTTCTTCTTAACTTCTAACTAATGATTTTCGAAGATCAACCATGAGAATTCTTGCCTACGTTATAACAACAACCATTGTTGTAGATTTCAAACGATATTTTACAAAGATAGATTTGGATGTCTGTTATGAATGATCAACATACATTTTGTCTAAAAGCGGATGAAGTCCGACTCAGTTGTAAAACCATCAAAATTGATTTATGTAGCACCAGATCCAACAATGTTTGAAGTGGACAGTCATGTAGTGGATGATAAAAAGTAGCATATGCTAATTATTCTCCAAAAATACAGAAATAAAAAACCAAGAAAAAAAAAGACAAAAAAGTAAAGGATGAGAGGGAGAAATAACCTTAGTGAACCTCCTGCCCTCTCTAATGAACAAACTTACAAGTAGGGGAGATTGAAAATGATAAATCTAGGAAAAAGGAATTTCTAAGGAGATGGTTAGAGTTTTTTTCTTTGCTCCACTTATTTTTTAACTTTTTTCATGTTTCTCGTATCAATTTGATGAGTTTAATGTCAGAATTGTGACTCTTACCTAACTTTGATTAGGTTACGCACATATTTAAAATCATGAATAAATAATTATTTGAAAATGGTCACGAACGACATATTTATGCGAGTAAACAAATATTTGTAACATTTAGATCTACCACTTTGATTCTTATTTACATGCAATATTAGTGCAATCTTGTTTGAGGGCTTGTTTTGGGTTATAGTTGTATCATGCGTTGTATTTAACGTATATTAGATATCTGGAAATACATTACTAAAGGGAAGTGAATATTCGAATTGTGAGAGGTTTTGAGTTATGAGATGCACTTAATTGACTTTAATACAAAATACTAGAGGGCTTGGATGAGAATGAGATGTTATGTAATTGCAATGGGATGTATATGTTGGGATACATCACTTATTTAAATAGTATTGTCAATTTTTACTAGGTTTAATGCATCGACACCCCCTGAACTTGTTCAAAAAGGGTTGTTGCCACCCTGAACTTTCAAATGTGACAGATTACCCCATATACTTGTCTAAAACGTGTCACTTTACCCCCTCGAAAAAATATCGGCTTCAAGAACGAGAAGATGAACATGACGGGTCAAGAATCGATACAATATTATGATTAATTGAAGAAAAATTTAGAATAGAGATGAAGTTTTGAAGAATATGAAGAATATATATATATTGAGGATTTAGAATTGTAAGAATACTATGGATTTTTTGTATTCATTTTCTATTCCACCAACATACTTTACGCGCATATATTTTAATGATCATTTACGTAGCAAGCCAGGTCAGCAAAAAATGATAAAGTGACGCGTTTTAGACAAATACATGGGGCTATATATCACATTTCAAAGTTCAGGGTGACAACAGCCATTTTTTAACAAGTTCAGGGGATGTAGATGCATTAAACCTTTTTACTATGCTCCATGTTAAGCTTTGTTTACCATCATTATTAATTTTTTAAGAACTTTGCTTATCAGTATTAAGTTATTAACTCGTAGTTGTAAAGAAATTTGATTTATTCATGTTAATTTGATTATGAATTAAAATTCTCACTATTTTGCTATGACAACTGATTTTTCAACTTTAGGTACAACTTGATTGGTAATTCTTTCCATAAAAATATTTTTATTATTTTTATTTGATTGGTCAATTGTAATATTGATAGGTTGTAACTCTTTTTTTCTCAAATGTTTTATCGAAACTTTGCTCCAACTAAATTCAGATCCGATCCGGGTCATGCGCTAAACTATGGTTGGTGGTTGTAACTCTATCAATAACACATGTTGAATATATGTGAAATTACTCTATTAAAATTCCATCAATGCAAGAGACATACAGTATAAAATATGACCAATATTTAAACAAAATCTCTAGGCAATTATACTTTATTTTGTCTCTTATCATCGTTGGATCAACATTCCCAACACTGATTAATTGATGATAAAAGGCAAAGTAATGAAGATTTTGTTTTCCACTTTTAATATAGTGATCACTATCATTTGAAGAATTCAAGCTGTGCGAGAATTATGAGTTCAAACCTCACAATTAATAAAAATGTCCCACAACTTTTAAAAAATTTAATAAAAAATGACTACGATGAGAAATAATTATACGTACTTGTTGAATAGTTCTTTAAAAACTTCAAAATTTTTCCAAAACTTTTTTCATCCAAAATTAGTTTGTCTATATAACTAGTATAACTAACAGATAACCATAAATTAACTCGTTAAAATAAAATGACTATCGAAACATGAAACCAAGTCTATTTCTAAACACATGCATAAGAGACGACCGCCAGGAATCTTAGGATTATAGTTCAAATAAAGAATCCCTTTTTAATTATTTTAGCTTAATAAATAAATGGAAAAAATAATAATAAGATATTATGCATGATAATATCACGATGATAAATCATTTTTTATTTTGTTTTGAGTTTATTTTATTAAAGTTATGACAATTTTTTAAAAAAAAACGTGTATTTTTCTACTTTTGTTAATTGTGAGTTTTGAACCCAAAATTCTTGAAATTTTAGGGATCACTTTATTTATGTTCCTATTTCTTCGAATTCTTCTTTCTCAGTTCATTCTCCAAAATCTAGCAGATAAATATTATCGTCATTATGTATTGTTAAATAATGTCAAAAAATATTGATGTATACACTATTATTAATGAGTTTGAAGTTAAAAATGCTTATCCATGTTACTTGTATGACTATAATAATATTTACTTATTTTTTGCTGTAAGATTAATTTCTAAGGTGGAACATCATGTTTTTATTAATTTTCTAGAGAGTAGTAATGAAAATATAATTTCAAAATTTGGACTTCTTAACAAGACCCCGATTTTTTTATCTCACCCATAGATCTCCAAAACCTATGAACGGGCTACGAAACTTAAAATATAAATGACACTTAAGTAAAGAGAAGATAGTTAAGAGCATTGTACGTGAAGAATTTATCCTAGTTCGGTCCAACCTTAGCTTACTACAACCCCAAGTTACACACTTGTGATTTTCCACTATATTCATTTTTTTAACAAGTGGAAAACAAGCCTTATATTTTTTGTGTCATACCAAACCATACAATCCGTTACCTTTTGGAGCTTAAGCAACAAACTCTACCATGATTATTTACATAAGCTAAACAATGAAAACTTGTATTAAGCCTAAAATACTCACGTATGCTTTAGGAAAAGTTGGAGTTTGCTTTCCTAGAAAATTTGTATATAAGCCTAAAACTTGTATTAAGCCTAAAATACACACGTATCAACATATTTTAGTATATAGAAAATTTGTAAATAAAACTTTTAATGATAATAATTCTAACCACTATCCCAAATAGGCCCTTGATGCTAAATATATTGTATTGAATAACTTAAATTGAGCCCAGCCCAATTCAAATTCAAAAAAGATAAAAATTAGCCGAAGTAAGTTGAATTTAAAATCTGATCCAATTCAGTTCACAAACAAGTCAAAAGATGATGTAATATAAATCTTTATATAAGTTCTGGTTAAATATTTTTCACATGAAGTTAAAGTATAATATATAATTTGCGATAGTTTATTGCGATAAGCATGCGCAGTTTGCAATTGTGACATATTAGAGAACTTGATCCCCACACAATTCCCTAGTTAAGTTTGAGGTGATACTTTGTTTGTATTGTGAAATGTTTTGGTGTCAATTAAGGTTCTAGATGATAATACCGTATATTTAAAGGATAACTATTTTACACAAATTTAATATTAAAAAATACAAGTGACTTATAATTCTAATGGTTAATTAAGATATTACACGATGATTCAACTGATTATTAAATGCGGAAATATTTTTTCGATGCTTAATAATACATGAACACCTGATAATTGAATGGGATTATGACATGTTATCTTGGTGATCTCTTTTATCATATAATGATATAACCAAATTGTCTCAAGATTGTTCTATTTTCCATTTTTCTTCACTGAAATCCTCTAATTTGGGCTTCAAAATAATATATTGGCATGCCAAGCAAACTTTGTTAATCCATAATTGTCTTGTAAATCAACACAGCTGGAATTCAGAAAATCAATAATTAAACTATAAAATAAAAATTATAACTATTTCTAAATTAATGGATTAATATAAAAATTTCACAACACCACCTTCAAATTTGAAATTGTTTTGTTGTGAACTAAATTCAAAAAACAGAAGGGCACAAGCGTAAAAAGAGAACAATAAAAATAAAATTTAACATAAGTCGGTTGAGAAAAAAAATAAAAAATAAAAACAGGAAAGGAATTAAAAAAATCAGGAGGCTGAGTTTGCCCTAGAAAAAACCTAATCTCTGTATTGTTTCTGTGTATATATAAATAGAGGCATCCCTTATTCCTTTACAATCTTATAAGCGCTCCTCAAGCAGGGTTTGATATCTCCATCTGCGGCCAATCTTTTCCGTCCTCTATTATTTCTTAGGTAAAGATTTCTTCATCTGTTCTATCGTTTATTCGATTTTGCGTATCGATCGTTTTTTTTTAATTACTTGCGTTATTTCTCTGTTATATGTTCATAGCGACGCGTATGTTATTGGTTTTTTTCCTCCTCTGTTCCGATGCTTGCGGCTTTGTACGATCGGAGCTAGGATTATTTGTTTTTTGCTTCTAGATTATGCAGATCTGTGAATTATTGTATCGATACTTGTTTTGTTTGTCTGAGTTTGATTGCTTTTGTTAGCCTTTTAATGTTATTGGATTTAGCTCATGGGTTTTTGATTACTTGATTGATCGATTCAGCATGCGTTTTGCTTGTTTTGTGATGCGATTTTAGGTTTTCAAATTGAAGGTTGGGGCAATTTGTTGTTTGGATGGTTAATGTCAATTATCTAATTTGTTATTGATTTGTCCGAATCCTAATTTGTATTTGATCTGGATAAAGGAGGATTATTTTGATGACTCCTTTTGTGTTCCATTATGTACGTTGCTAACAGTGCGGTGGTAGTATCTTTTTCTTATCACTCATTGGAATTGCATGTATTATTATGTACGGTGGAATGTCAAGATTCTGTTATGTTTTTTTGAATGACCACAAATGGCTTGATCAGGTTTTGTTATTTACTTATTTTTATTATCTTTAAAACAAAACTATCATCGGGTCTTTTTGGTTAGATAATCTCAAACATTAGTAGAAGAGTTACATTCTTTACTTGATTCAAGTTATTGTTGCGTGTAATGGAAACAAAACCTAGCTCTTGTCGAGTTTCTTTCTCCTTGTTACCAAATTTGTTTAGGTTGTTGTTTTATCTATGTGATTCCATAATGTCTGATGCTCTTTCATTGCAGTTGCACTGGTGTTCTACTTTGTCATTATGGTTTTTGTATATGTGCATCCCTAATGATGTTATTCAGTTTTTGTTATCACATCATACTGCTCTTGATTCATGATGAATTTCTTTGGATCTATATTGTGCATTATTTGTCTGCTTTGTAAAATAATCTGGCATAGCTGGAAGATCTTGCATTACCTTCAAAAATTATGTCTGGTTTAACTAGTTTTCTCAACTCCTTGCTTCCAGATTGTTGGCAGTTTCTTCTTCTTCACTTACAGTTCATCAAAGTGGAGCTCGTAAAGTTTGAAGCTTTTTTTATGTCTGAACGGGCCTCTTTCTTTTTGTTATCAATTGGATTACTTGGAAAGTACTGTCCTACGCCAAGGAAAAGGAGCAGACCTTCCTCAGATAAACTTAGCTGTATGCATCTTGGGTTATTTGATAGCCATAGCACAGATTTTACAGGTTGCCAGTTTATGCAACCTTTTTCAACTGCAAGGAATCTGTCTGTTGGAGGATTTCCAATTTCCAGAGATCACGCTGCTATTGATTTGCGTCCTTTTTGACTGAACTGTTGCTAACCTTTTTATTGCTGACAAGATGGCATTGCAAAATATTGGTGCTTCCAACAGTGATGACGCCTTTTATAGGTATAAGATGCCAAAAATGGTTACCAAGATTGAAGGTAGAGGAAATGGCATCAAGACTAACGTGGTTAACATGGTTGAAATCGCTAAAGCCTTGGCCAGGCCTGCTTCATACACCACGAAGTACTTCGGCAATGAACTTGGTGCTCAGTCTAAGTTCGACGAGAAGACTGGCACTTCACTTGTGAATGGATCTCACGAGACTTCTAAGCTAGCTGCGTTGCTTGAGAATTTCATCAAGAAATATGTCCAGTGCTATGGCTGCGGGAACCCTGAAACCGAGATAGTGATTACTAAGACGCAGATGATCACTCTGAAGTGCGCCGCATGTGGGTTTCTTTCTGATGTTGATATGAGGGACAAACTCACAACATTTATTCTCAAGAATCCACCTGAACAGAAAAAGGGTTCCAAAGATAAGAAGGCGATGAGAAGAGCAGAGAAAGAACGGCTCAAGGAGGGTGAAGCTGCTGACGAAGAGATGAAGAAGCTTAAGAAGGATGTGGGAAAGAAAAAAGTCCCTACCGCTGGATCTAAAGAAGCTTCAAAGAGCACAGCTAAGAAGAAAGGTAACGGCTCAGACGAGGATCACTCTCCAGCGAGAAGCCAGGCTGATGAAAACGACCAAGCAACTGTTGATGGTGATGAAGACGACGATGATGTCCAGTGGCTAACAGATACTTCACTGGAGGCTGCTAAACAGCGAATCCAGGAGCAGCTTAGCGCTGTTACTGCCGACATGGTTATGCTATCCGCAGCTGAAGAGGACACAAAGTCAGCTAAGAAGTCCCCCGAATGTGAGGTCAAAGTCAAATCCCCTGAACATGAGGTCAAAGCGAAGGCTAGCGAGAATGAAAATGGCAGTAAGAGCAATGGCGGCGGCCTCGAGCAATCTCTTGTCAACGAGATAAAGGGATTCTTGAAGAATGGCTCTCCCCCTGGCCAACTCAAACCTTTCCTGAACACACTCTCTGGCACGCCTCGAGAAGTCATGACGGCCCTCTTTGCTGCCATCTTGGAGGGGACTGAAAAGGGTTTCAGCAAAGAGGTGACTAAGAAGAAGAACTACCTGGTGGCTGCAACTCAGGACAAGGGGTCGCAGATGAATCTCCTCTATGCCATTGAATCCTTCTTTGTAAAGCTGGCACCTGATGCGGTGAAAGAGGTGGCGTTGGTTCTGAAACTGCTGTATGACAATGATGTGCTGGAAGAGGAGTTCATTCTAGAATGGTTCCAGAAGGGCATGAATGGCGGCAACAAAAACTCGTTTGTTCTTAAGTATGCCCAGCCTTTTGTCGAGTGGCTTGAGAATGCTGAGTCTGAATCAGAAGACGAATGATTGGCGATGGAGCTCTTACTGATGACAAGTAATCTATCTACATATTGCTGAATAAAGTTTGTTTTAGCAGTTGTGTCCCTTGTTTTTTCTTTGCTGTTTGTTGCTTTGTTGTGTGTGGCGTGTCTGGATTTATGTTGGTCTGTTTTTTACTGGTTTTATTTGGATACTCATATTACATTTCCTTAATGCCTTTATTGTCAAAGTTGTTTGGGATTGCAGATTATTGATCGTTTTTAACTTTTTGTATGCATTAGTTATTTGAATATTCTGTCCATTAATCCATATTCTTAGTTAAGCGTTAGGATAATTTGTAATTGTAGCCAATGTACTGTAGATTTTGAAATCTATATGATTGTAGTGATGATTCAGTTTGACCAAATAAACCAAATGATACAGCAGAAAGTCTGATTCCAAGACCAATCCCATAGTATGTTTTAACTTTGCATTGTTGCACCTCCTCACATTGTTCAGACCCATTTCAACTATCAGGCTAAGATATCCAACTGTGGTAAGAGTTTCATGGCAACCTAGCTTATATGTTTTTATTTTTTACATGTTTAGTATATATTGAAGCATCAAACATTTTTTTTACTGAAAGCATCAAAAAATTATACACAAACTTAGTGTTACCCGATTGATTTTGCAGTATGTTCTATTTCAAATTTGGTTTTACTTGTTGATTAGATATTTTCACGTTTCAAGATGCAATGATAAAAAAAACAACATTAAGGAGTATTTTCAATAAAAATATTTGTGTCCTACACATTGCAATAATTATAGAAAATGCAATTTGTCCCACATATATACCAAACATGAAGAACATAATAATTGTGCAATCCGTGTTTGATGTTTGTTTTTATGGATTTTTTGTTGGTTAATTTAGAGTATCGAGACTAATTTCACCGAGCAATAATATATGCTCATTTTTATATATAAACTTGTATGTGAGTATTCATTATGATACATATGAGTCTATGACCTATTATAAACATTATTGTGGAATACACTTAAGAAATAATTCCAAAACAACATATAAATATATGAATATTCTTAAGTTATTTTATGTTGAGATTGAAGTTGGAAATAAATGTTTTAAAATGTATTTATTATTATTATTTAAATGATGTAACGTGTCTACTTATTGTACTTGTAACAGACTTTTAGCAAATAATTTCATTTTATTTGTTAATTTTGTCGGCTCTAGGTGTGGAGTTACCTCCTTGAATGATAGTGTCCTTTAAGGCTTTACCGAAAGAAGAAGTAAAACTAATGATGTAGGGTTACAAAAAGACCTAATGCATTTTGAACATCTTGAAATTGTCCTTAAATTTTGGATTTCCTCCTAAACTTTGAAATGTTTTCAATGCCCCCTTGAACTTGTTTAAAAGATCTCAATTTCCCCCTGAACTTGTCCCTAAACTCCAGATTCCCCCTGAATTTTGAAATGTTCTCAATGCACCCATGAACTTGTCTAAAAGTTCTCAATTTCCCCCTGAACTTGTCCAAAAGTTTTCAATTTGGAAAGAGAAATCTGATTCGAGTGTTAAATAGATGAAGAACGATTTAGGGATTTGAACTTTCGTAACGTTAGAATATTAACGTTGGGATATCTATTTCTTTTTTAATTTTTTTTAAATAGTTTTTTTCATTCACGTGCTCACTAACGCAATTTGTCATGTTGCATTGAGTGGGTGTTGGAGAACGTGTAGACAAGTTCAAAGGGGTATTGAGAACATTTCAAAGTTCAGGGGGGAATCCGGAGTTTAGGGACAAGTTCAGGGAGAAATTAAGAACTTTTAGACAAGTTTAAGGGGGGCATTGAGAACATTTCAAAGTTCAGGGGGGAATCCGGAGTTTAGGGATAAGTTCAAGGGGTTCAAGATGCATTAAGCCTAAATTTTTTAAAAAAACAAAAATATACAACATTTGTAATCAATGTAATTTAGTGAAAGGAGGTGTATTTAACCAAATTTATTTGGAATGGAACCATAAATTATAAATTAGATTAAGAAATTATTAAAATTCATTTTGTACTCTATTAAAACTGCTCATTCATAGAATCTTATCTTTGGAGTATATTTTCACAATCAAAATTATGAAAATAAATCATTAATTTTTCTACCGAATTTGTATTTCTTTAAATAGAAATCACTAAAAAAATTAATGTCCCTAAAGTTGGATTTTTTTATGTGTTTTTTGCTTATCATTCTTATTTCTTTGTTCGCATGATAACCTGAAGGGAAAAATATCTGTTGTCCCCAAAATAATATCCTCTTTTAATATTTGACATATGTAATTTTTTTCTTGTTTTTTTTATTGTTTACATTTTCTCTTTTTTGTATTTTATTTTCTCTCTCATAAAAATGGATTACATGTCAAATAATGGATGGAGAGATATAGGAGGGGACATCATTTTGAGGACATCAAATTTTTTTCCGTAACGAAGTAGAAAAGGAAACAGAAAATTTTGTTGCCTTGAAATTATTCAAATTTTATAATAAAATGTGTTTTCAATACATATAAATATCAAGCTATTGGCAGTTTATATTAGTAGTGATTGTTTGCTACTAAGGTTACCCGCTTTGTCTGAATATAGTTTTTCAATATTTTTAGTCCCGTGCTGAAAGTTTGTGAAGATTAAAATCAATAAAATTTTTATTATATTATTAAAATGATTAATTTATGTATTTTATTTTATTAAAAAATTCTCTTTTGTTTTAATGATTATCTTATGTTTTCATTTATATTTAATCTCTTTCCAAACTAATATAATGGTAAATTAGGAAAATAATATTGAATGTTGCATTTATAATTTAAAATGACAAACAAAAGGGAATATATAATGTAAAAAGATAAACTTTCGACACTAGAAGAGCATTAACCTATTTTATCCTTTAAACAAGCTAAAACTGTTTTTTTCATTTATAGCAGTACTATCCAATACCTAAAATTTTATTTATTTAAACATATAATCTCAAAATGTTCTTTTGAGATTATAAACTTATATTTGATTGTTTCATCGATAAGAAACATTTCATGTTCATAGTTAAGTAATGTGAGATCCCAATAAATGCTAAAAAGCTGTTTGAAAATTTTTCAAACAACTGTCTACAGAAAAAGGAGTGGATTATATTTAAGGTGTGATTCCTTGCGGTGATAATTAATAAATAGCCAAGTTGACACAATTGGTTGATAATTGATTAAGAAAGTTTGGTATTGGTTAATGAATCCATGACTTAGTTTTTGAACCAAATTGGTTAATGATTCACTTGAAGTTAGTTGTACCTTACAAAACTAAACTAGAGCTAAAATTTTGTGATTTTAATACCTCTCTTGAAATCAAATATCCTCTCTGCATTTCTAATCCAATTTTATATTTCGGGATTAAAATTGGAAATGACATTTTTCCGGAGAGAGAAACTAAAAAAATATGGGATATAGAGAAAATGAATAATGTAAAAAGATGATCGAAAGAAAGAAAAGAAAACATAAAAAAGGAACATAAAAATAGATACAACACACTTTAATGCCCTCATTTAGCTTTTGAAAAAACAAAATTCATGTATCCTTTTCATCTATTTGTTTTTTAATATTTAATTTATTCCATTTTCAACTAATATTGCAATTTTTAAATTTGGAAAACTTTTCTTATTTAAATTGTAATCATTTAGAAAAATTTAGGGAAAATAACTAATAAGAAAGCAGAACAATCTAACATGTTATATTAAAGTCACGTTCTCTTCAACTTTTGAAAGTTGAACTTAACTTAATTTAATTTAACTAAACATAACTGAACTAAACTTAACTAAATTGAACTTATTTCAGTATAAATTTATAACTACACATAGCTGAACTTAACTGAACTGAACTAAACTGATCTAATTTAGATGAACTGAACTTAATTGAATTGTAGTTCAAGAAAACAAAGCTTAAAAGGGAATGTGATAACGTGCAATTCCAGCATGTTTTAGTGTCAATTGTTCTGTGTTTTGGAATGGTTTACTGCTGATTTGTGGTTATATTTTATGTCTTCAGGTGTTAAGCAGTTCTGACTTGAAATATCATAGAAATGGTGTAACATCCCAAAATTTTTAAATTTTGATAACGGTATATTGTTACAATATTAAAGGAATGATAAGAAAAAAAATTTAGTTCGGTAATAGTCAAACGGAGCGAAGTTTGACCGCCGGTCAACTTTGACCCGTGACTATGT
>CATIWQ010058402.1:0-32856 GCA_949673415.1 Euphorbia schlechtendalii | reverse complement strand
GTCTTTATTTAGATGTTTGCTACTTTTGATTTGTTAAGCTAAATTCCATATACTACTAAGAATCAATATATGCTAGAGTCATCTATTATGTACTTGCTCAATCATTCATGTGTAGTTTATATTTATTTTGTGGATTCTTAGCGTTCCTATCAAATTCACTGCAAAATTCACTGCAGGTAATTTAAAGCTAATTGTGGAATATTTTCAGAGAAGTGAATCGTTTGGTGGTCCATCTAGAGATTTGATTGGCATATACGAAGAATGGGCCAAGTAAGTCAGAAAGCAGCTTATAGCCAATAAGTTATAATTATCTTAGAGCTGTAATTGTTGCATATAATATAATACATAGTAAACAAAGGAAGTAGCACACCCTTAATGCCCATATAGACAGCAATTCCAACATCTAGAGATTAACAGAGTTACTTTTAATGATATTTTAATCTTATAACTAAAAAGATGCATTCATTAAAATGATTATGTGGTTCTTGCTGTTCATTTGGGAATCTGTGTTTGTTGTAGAGAAGATTGATTATATAAATGAAGGAAAAAATGCTGACAGATTTCACAGAGATTTTCAGAATATAAAGTGGGTTCGAGTACCTGTATGTTTTACGATGTGTAAAGATTGGTTTGAGAATTTTTTGGAAACATTACACTTTTAGTAGCATTATTTTTTATTTGTATAGTATTATGTATTTGGTAGTTCTCGTTTAAATTTGTATATAAATTGAATATTATGCATTATGAATTAGAAATGTAATTTTTTTGAATTATGCCATCAATTAAGTGTTTTATAAATGTGTTGCAATAAGTGCAAAAAAGTGTTTCAAATGCAACATAATTGTTTTTCAAAAAGTGTTGCGAAAACTAGACATGGTGTTGCAAATATGCTAAAAGTGTTATAAGAAAAGTGTTGTGAATAAACAACAAATGTGTTACGAAAAAAGCTAACAAACATTAACATTAATGGTGACGGGTATTTTTTGGAACACAACAGAATGCGTTGCAAGTACTAAAAAGGTGTTGCGAAAAGTCACTTGTCGCAACACATTTCTTAGTGTTGTGAGAAAAAAAAAGTGTTGCTAAAATGACTTTTCACAAGGGAAGCATCACCAACGACTTTTTTCATGAAAAAGTGTTGCAATAAGTGCTTTCGCAACACTTTTGACACTTTAGGCAACATTTTTTCATTGTTGCGACAAGTCATCTATGGCGTAGTGGCTAGTTCAAAGTGTTAGAGAGAAAAATGTATAAGTGATTTGATTCTTACATCGATCACTAGATTTCTCCACGTATTCGAGCGATTGTTGTATAAGCGTAATTGCAAAGCACTTATCAATAAAAGTTTATGTTCTTCAACATTCAATTATTCGATATTCACAAAGAATAGCATCCTAGCGGAGGTTCTGTACGAGTCGAGACCGAATTCAATGAAGACGCAAGAATTGCGAGAATTGATGACTCCCATTAAAGAGTGGATACAGTTTGATCAACTTTAGCTTTCACTTGCATACCTTACAACTTTACTTTGTTTCTACTTATACTTTCTATTTCAAAGTTTATGATATGTCTATGTGTCATAATGAGTATTTCGTCTTGTGTCATTAATATTAATCAAGTTATATGCTTTTGAGTTGACTTTAAGAATGATTTTGGAGTTAACAAGATTGTGTATAATCACTGGATCTGTGATTATAACGTTGTTTAGTGAGCCAACATTTTTGGAGTGGTAACTTGCTAAATATGGCTATGTGAGAGTGACCCGTACTAAGCATAGTATTATTGTTATCCGGGTTTTTGTAAGTGTCATAATTCATTTACCCTACATTTGGAAAAGTCATTTCATGTGTTGCTCTACAGTGAATTATAGGATATCTGGGCGTCTAGAACCGAGTTTGTTGAAGTTATCTAGTGTTTAAAACAACTTTGATTACTTTGCATATTTTACTCTACTATACTTATTCTTAGGGAATATCTATATGCTTTACATCTAATATGTTCATACATCTGTTCACTATTCAAAACACTTAAACTTTAAATCATTATATTTCCTTTTGTTCCGTAACTCTAGTTGGTCCTTAGAATCATATTCCTTCCCTGTGGAATCGATATCTTTTAAAACTACATCACAACTGTATGCTTGCAGTTATAGTCATTTTTCTATTTGATAAGCGGTACTGACAACACCTATTCATATTAAGAACTTTTATATTATCAGTAGAAAAGTGGGGAACAAGTTTTTGGCGTCTTTGCCGGGGAGCAACCTTTCGGAACGAGAGTAGCCAAAAACTTGGAAATAAGTTTTTGGCATTGTTACCGGGGAAGGCAAGTGCATTCTAGAGATCAAAAATTTGGAGACTACGATACATTTTCCAATTATATCTATTTGTTTCTTTTCTAAACTATATAATTTGTCTATCCTAACTTGGATGTGAAAAAGAATATGAAACAATCATCTTGGAGGTGATACGTCATATTATTATATCTGAATTCTCAATAAATAGAAGATTTTTCTCCTATTTTTCCTATTGGCGTTCGCAACTCCATTTCACGCTCGTGAATCCCTTAACAAAACATTCTGTTTCTCAAATTTGGAAACTCACGATTGCGACTTGTGCGAAAACTGCAGTAGTTATTCCATGATCATTCCTCCAAACTCTATTCTCATGAAGAAGGAGATCATTTCGAGATAATCAAGGACGCTGAATACAAAAGTTCCTACACCATTCATTGGAACAGTTTCATCAATCTTGGGGTTTATGATAGGGTAACTTACTATCTCATAATTCTTAACTTTGTCATTTATTCAAACATATCTTTGGGGAATAGTGTGGACAACTATATTGAAATGTTGGTAACATTGGCGTGGAAGAATGATAAGAAGAATTGCTTGGTTTATCATCATCATGGAAAAGAATACAATTGGACAAGGAAAGCACTGGACAAATATATGGGATTTCTAAAGGATTGCTATAATAAGATGCTTCATGGATGGGATCCTTTACCAACAAGGAAATACCTGACCGGCCAAACAGAGTTTAAACAAGCATCTGCCTACAGCCGGTGGATTCGTGATCCTTGTTTGCTAGCATTGCACTTTTACTTAAGTGGTGCATTGTTTATAAAGTCAATTTTCTATCTTGTCATTCCTGAAGAATTATTTATGATGGAAGCAATTTAGAATGGTACACCTTTTAATGTTTCGGGGATACTAATGGAGACACTTATGTCTGCCGCACAAAATCCCGGAATGATAGAATATGGGTGTCGAACGATGGCAAATCTGTTGGGACAAATTGGGAGAATGCCCTATTCCACTGAAGTCTTTACTAATGAAGATGAGATTCCAGAATTAACCATGAAATTTTTCTTTGAGTATGGATTTCTGGTAAAGTGCATTGGAGAAGATAGAATCACTCATGATTGGAAATCATGGGAAGAGAGAGTGGAAGCTGACAAAAAAAGAGAAAGGGAAATTGCAAGGGAAGAAGAATGAAAAGCAACCAACCTCCGAGGAAAGTTGAACGAACTTGCGGAGGCGCAAATCTCAATTCATAGGAAAATTGATGATATTCATACATTGATGTTTGATGTCGAGCAAGATATATGGGAATCTTAGTTGTCAGAATTGATTTCCTCTGAATAATTATTCGCTTTTCACTTAGGTTTAGGATTTTGTACAGTTTGTTGTTTGTTTGTTTGTTAGTTTCTTTAATTGTATGTTTATTAATGTATGTAAGTATGAAAATAAATTTGAACAACAAGACGTTGATGTTCAATTACTATCTTCACCATAAATCATTCCAGATATAAAAAAGTAAATATTTATTATTTATATTTAACATAATTATTTTTCTAAGTTTTTCTAGGACTAAGTCTAAAAATTGAAGAAATATAAGAATTGAAGAAGTTCACGACCGCAACTATAGGTCACACCCGTGATATAATGCAGTAAAACCTTCTGTTCCTGTTGTGAAGAAAGTCATAATCACGACAAGCTTTCACGATCGTGACATGGGAAGAATATAACCTTTACAGATCGTGATTTAACATGCGACAGATGGCTGAAACTTCCATTAACAGCTAGTTTGAAGGAAAAATGGCTATATTAACTATTTTGGCAAATCAATGACCTATTAGAACTCTATATAAAGGTCTAGATTGAACCCATAGCCATCAAAACTTCTACAAAGCTTTCTAAAGTTCCGATTCTTTCATCTCTATTCTTCTACATTCCAAACCTTTTTCAACCTTTACTTCAAAAACCAACATGCCTCGTGTTAAGGTAGCAACCAATAGAAGAGAAATCCCAAACTATCAACAAGAATACGATTGTCCTTTTCCCATTCGTTCACGTGAGGATGGGAAAAGATTCCAAGTTTTGAACAAATTGGAAATCACTGGTATGATCTTTCTTGATATGGTTTTCTTGGAGACTTTAGGCCTCCATGAGCAAATGGGGATGTATATCTCTGATTTGGGTTTAAGCACATTTGTGGGGATGCGATTTCCACAAAATCGTGAGTGGATTTTAGAATGTCTAGTAACATTCGATTTTGAAGACAAAAAGAAGAGGGCAATTCAATTTTGCAACCAAGGTAGACATTATACTATCACAAGAGAGATGATGAGTACTTGGTTCGGGTTTGAAGTTGAAAATTCATCAAGCATGACAGAATCTTTTCAAGCAAATCGAGTTTGGGCAGATTTAACGGGTAAGAGAGTTTTCGATCCCAAAAATTCTCCAAATAAGCTTAGTAAGGATGAGTGTATTCTTCTACTCCACAAATACCTTGCCACTTTGGTATTTTGTCGAGTAGAGAACACCAAAGTCCAAACGAGAGATTTGTTTGTTCTTTCTTGCGCAATGAGTAAGCAAAGAGCGGATTTCATGGATATTATTTGGGACATGATGAAGAAGAATTCAACGAGCATGAGAAACAAGATTGGAGAGGCCGAAATTATCATCGCCATTGCGAAACGAACTCCCCTATGTTCAACAACTGGGTGAGTACTTTCTATATATGGATGGGAGTTACTTGAAGAATATCGGACTTCTTCAAGAGAACGATGGTGTCTGTTCTTTCTACGCCTACTCCAACCGCACCCAGAAACTAATCTCGACTAATGAAGATTCTTTCATTGCCCCATCTAATCAAACTGTTAGACATCGTCCTGGCAAGGCTCCGATGATTGAAGAGGAAGATGAAGATGAAGAAGACGATGCTCCGGAAGATTGGAAGGCGAGTATGTAGCAAACATTGGACAATTGCCAAGCGGAACTTGGGGTGATGAAAAAATAATGAAGATTCTAAAGAAGAGTAATAAATCGATGCTTCGAAAATTACTATCTTTCTTTAGAAAACAAAATTGTCAATTTACTCCGAGTCCCCCAGATTCTGAGGACATTGTGTTCTTTAGTGTGGGGGCATTTGTAAAAAGCCCAAAAATCCCAAAAATCTAAAAAAAATTGAATAAAACCAAAAATTGAAGAATGAAAATTTTCTTGATATTGTGTTATTTATACATTATCCATACCTATACTATACTGACATATGTTCGAAGGTTATTGTGAGTGTTAGGTATTATAAGTTTGATGTTAGTGCAAATTTCAAACAAAATGTTAGTGCAAATTTCGAACAAAATATTTGTTTCGAGTTTCAGCGCACGTTGAGAGTGTGAGCGCTTTCGGCACAACATTTGTCATTTAGCAAGGATGAGTTTCGATTTATATTTCAATGCAACATGAATTAGTATAAGTTATATAGTTTTAGTTTAAAGCTATCGATAAGTTAATAGTGGAGTAATATCTAGTAGTGTTCTTACTATGAGTTTTATATGCTATTTTTGAATACGTCCTATAAGTATTGAGTGTGTTTAAAATGTTGGGAAACTATAGCCATAATACTTTGAAAATGATTAATAAAGGATGAGGGTATTGAGAGAAAAATCAAAAGAAAGAGAGGATAACCAATGAGTAATGCAAAAGGTGAGAAACGGTACGGAGCAGAAACTACAACCATTCAATGAGTGCAAAAAGAAAAGTAGCATAGCATGAAAAATGGGTGCAAAGTACAAATCTGTAATTAAAAAAAATTTCCTTAAAAGAAAAAAGTGAGAGAAAGTGGTATGAAGCATAAAATGCAACCACTAAAAAAAGGGGAGTGGTATGGAGCATAAAATGCAACCACTAAGAGTGTTAGCATCCTAGGTTACCTAAAAATGCCTTGAGATAAATTTTTTCAAAGTGTGGTCCCTTTGTCCTTTATGCTTTATACTATACATGAGAGAAGGAAATATTCGAGTAAGCATATAACGCTCATATGAAGACGCGATTCGATTGGCCCTCTATTAAGAGCAAAGGTATGCAACTAAACTATATAAATTGCACATTACTAATTTGTGGGAAATTTTGAACTTTTACTTGAACTTTATGCAAAATGGGAATGTGGCACTCACTACAATAATCTTCCGCCAAATGAGGTACGAACTTAAATTACTAATTTATACACTTCTATTGTGTTTACCTTGAGGACAAGGTAAAAGTTAAGTGTGGGGGTGTTATAAGTGTATAGTTACACTTATTATCATGATATTTTTACTCATAAAAAGATATGGTTTAGAGTCATTTTATACTTCATATAAAAGATTTTTCGTGGTATGTAGTTATTTTTTATGCAAGTGCAGAAACTAGGTGAATCTTGGGAGTAAAATGATCAAAGATGGAATTCTATGTAAAAAGAGTGAAAAGGTGCAAAAATATGCATGGAACACAAAGAATTGGCTTAGGATCGAAGTTGTCAAAGATCGACAAAGTTACAAAGAAGAATCATGAAGAAAAGCACATTTCATGATCGTGACACCCATTCGCTCTCGTGACTTGTCATTCTTCACAAACAAAAAGTTAACCAAAGTTCACGATCGTGATATGTATATCGCGCTAGTGACTTGTGATGGTTATGGATAACTATTCTCAACTACCAACCACCGGATAAAACCGCCATCAACCGCCACCAACTGTCAGATGAAAAGACACCTTTTGAAAGCAATCCAATCACGAACATGAGCCTATCCATTGAAGATGAGGATGAAACTTTACATCCAATCACAATGAAGTGATGCAACTCTTCGCCAATGGACACGACTCTTCATTTGGATAGATGCAACCCTTCGCACTTTATAAAAAGGTTCAAAACCAACCAATTTCATGGAATAGGGTAGAGAGCACAATAGATTATATGCGTGATACACATTAGAGAGTGAAAGTTATAGATTTCGCTAGTTCAAAGTGTTAAAGAGAAAAATGTATAAGTGATTCGATTCTTATTTCGATCACTAGATTTCTCCACGTATTCAAGCGATTGTTGTATGAGTGTAATTACAAAGCACTTATCAATAAAGTTTCAGTTCTTTAACATTCATTTATTCGATATTCACAAAGAATAGCATCATAGCGGAGGTTCTGTACGAGTCGAGATCGAATTCAAAGTAGACGTAAGAATTGTGGGAATTGACGACTCCCATTAAAGAGTGGATACAGTTTGATCAACTTTTGCTTTCACTTGCATACCTTACAACTTTACTTTGTTTTCTACTTATACTTTATATTTCAAAGTTTATGATATATCTATGTGTCATAACGAGTATTTCATCTTGCGTCATTTATATTAATCAAGTTATATGCTTTCGAGTTAACTTTAAGAGTGATTTCGAGGTTAACAAGATTGTGTATAATCACTGGATCTGTTTATAACGCTGTTTAGTGAGATAACATTTTTAGAGTGGTAACTTGCTAAACATGGCTATGTGAGAGCAACCCGTACTAAGCATAGTATTATTGTTATCCAGGTTCTTATAAGTGTCATAATTCCTTTACCTTAGATTTGGAAAAGTCAGTTCATGTGTTGCTCTATAGTGAATTATAGGATATTTGGGCGTCAAGAACCGAGTTTGTTGAAGTTATCTAGTGTTTAAAACAACTTTGATTACTTTGCATATTTTACTCTACTATACTTGTTCTTAGGGAATATCCATATGCTTTACATCTAATCTGTTCATGCATCTGTTCACTAATCAAAACCCTTAGCCTTCAAATCATTATATTTTCTTTTGTTCCATAACTCTAGTTGGTCCTTAGAATCGAATTCCTTCCTTGTGGGATCGATATCTTTTAAAACTACATCACAACTGTATGCTTGTAGTTATAATCATTTTTCTATTTGATAAGTGACACTTACAACACCTGTTCATATTAAGAACTTTTATATTATCAGTAGAAAAGTGGGGAACAAGTTTTTAGCGCCGTTGCCGAGAATAAGCCTTTCGAAATGAGTGTAACCAAAAACTTGCGAACAACATCAAGATACCTTATTAAACTATGTAAGAACTAGCACACAATGTAAGTAATTAATGTTTGCTGCATTCTCTTTTAGAAGCCTTAGGTTAGCATCATCATAGTCCTTTGGATCAACTAGAACGTGTTCCCCATTCTGTACAACTATGGGAATTCTACGTCCTAATTCTATTGCTAGCCATGCCTGCATGCTTTAGGATCGAATATATTTTTTCATGTTATTTTTCCAAAATGAGTAATGTTGACCATCAAAAAGTGGGACCTGGTCATAGACATTCCTTCCTTAAGGAGTGTTGTCTAACCTGAGCCAGAATTGTAATTATTAAAAGCTATTCGAATCTTTTACTCTTAGACAGTTAGTCTAGAAGTTAAGCCCTCTTTATGATACCACTTGTTGGTCCACTTTAACTTTAATAATTGGGCAGTGGGGGTGAATGCAATATATTTGGTATCTTAGAGATTTTAAAAAATTGATTCCAAGTTGTTTTTAGATGTGTGCTGAGTGGAGTATGTTGAGTGCACTTTAGTCTAAAAATTGTAAATAACTCAGCTTTGCTGACTTAGTTTACCTTCAATCTATGCTGAGTAATCTCACTCAACTCAGTTTGGTTTTCAAGCAGATAGAATGAAATAGAGAGATGATGTATTGAGCACAAACACTTATAAAAGCAATAAAAAAGTTAAGGAAAGTTTACACCTCAAATGTATCCTAGTTCGGCCCCAAGCCTACCTCAAATCCCCGGATTCCTTTCAGAGCATTAATCCCCTAGTGATTCATTTCCTTCAATAGGAACGGGTAGACGCTTACAGAAAGTACCCTCCTTTCTAGCTACCTCTCAATACTCAGTTTAGGTACCCTTCCTAAACTGACTCGTAGATTTTAGATTGAAAGTTTATGAAATAAAAATCGCAACTTATAAAAAGAGTTGAATTCTTTTACAATGGTTAAGCTTAGCTAGACTCTTAGCTAATCTAATTTCTCTCTTACAAATAGATTGGAAACTGAGTGTTTGCTTTAGATTGCTTGAATTTGGAATTTTTAAATGCTGGATTACTTGAACAGCATTTTATCTCTTAAGAAATTCGAGGTGGTTCACCAAGTTTGAACTTATGCTTTATTCATCTATTTATAGTTAAGGATGCTGGAACTAGTCGTTGCAAACTTCTCATTTTGACTTGTTCTTCAAAATCTCTTCTCTTCATAGATTTTAAATCTACCCATTTGAAACAGATTCTGGAACGTTTAGAGATAGTGATTTTTAATGTCGAAGCGTGAGATTAATTCGTTAATCTTTTATGCATCAAAATCTTGTTTCTTTAAGAAAATCCATTTAGAGAGTAGAGCGCGAGATTCAATGTGGAAGCCTGCAATTAGTTGACTTGTTGATGTTGCAGAGTTGTGCGGAGACATTGAAAACGACGCATGTCAAAAGATGCCCTTATGCCTTGGACGCTTGTGAGGAATCTCCAACATTCTATAGTAACACCTTTTGGAAGTGAGCACAAAAGGAATATTGGTTTTAATTTTAACATTTTTTACCAGAAAAACATCAAAGGAAATATTCTATCTTCACATATTGTGTTAAACGCAAAAGTGTCATAATATTCTAAGTGTCTCAATGAACTCAGCTTTTACTAAAATGAAAGCTACACAGTACAGTGAGTTATATCTCATAAACTATGTAGTACTTAGCCTTCTCTGGTTTTCTTACTCTAACCCATAACTTAATTAAACTCAGTCAAACTAAGTTGTCTTTCCATAAACAAACTCAAGTAAAACTTGCCTAATTAAGAGTCTATTTAGTACCTAATTAATTTCACTATCCTAATCAGTTTATTATTTCTAAAACATTTAAGTATTGTGAAGTACTGTTAACTTAGGTTCAACACTTTTATTTCAATTTCACATTCATAATGATTTAAATGTTGGCTAAAGGGCTGATTGGAGCCGCTTTATCATTGTTTCTGTTAAAATGTATTAATATGTTGAAAATGAGCTTACAGGAAATGTCCGAAAAACCTAAATAAGGGGAAACCTGTCCGAATTGTTATAAAAAAATTCACATGAGTGTTGGCGTTACCCTGCCAACATTTTTATTGCATTTATCAATTTATTAGGTTGTCGTAATACCTATTTTATTTCATAAAACATGATTTAAAAACACAAATAAAAATGAACATTTTAATAAGAAATTGTGATTTGTAAAATAATCCCCGTATTTTGGCTTTGAGAAATAAGGTGACCTTTTTCAAAATTTTGTTGATTGTGGGATTTGAACTCGCAATCTCACATTTCTTGAAATTTTAAGGGTAGTGGTTACTAAACCAAAGCTTAGTAGTTTGATTGTATTAATAACTATTTTGTCTAGACTCAGAATCTCATTTTAATAGATATAAAAATTCCATAGGGACCAGTATCTCACAATTCTCGATGGAACTGTACCAGACGACACTATATTCTATAAAAAAAATGAAGTAAAAAGCCTTGTTTTACTTTAATCTGAACTATTAATAAAATTTTCATATATTAATATATGGCAATTTATATAATTAGTATATTTTCAACAATTCATTTGAAAATTTTACCTTCTAAACTTTTTTATTTACATTTTTATATTCCTCTTTTATTTTTAAATTTAATTTTTTATTTTTTATTTATTTCACAAACCGTTTATTTTTTCAACATGCAGCTTTAGAATATTTTCTTCATCTTTATGTTTCCCTTCAAAATAAGATCCATGATGATATACTTTTTCCGAACTTTTTTTACTGATACATATTTATTTTATAGTTCTTTTATAGTTGTTACATAATTTAAACACACACTTAATTAAATACAAATAAATATAACACAACTATATCAATTTGACATATTACAAGTAAACTGTAGCAAAATATATAACATAATTACATCAATTTGAATTAAGTATAAGATAACAATAAAATGCGATTTTGTTATATTGAATATATCTATAAGTAAACTATATGGTAATTATAAGATAACTATAAAATGTGATTTTATTATATCAAAAATAAATTCAAATACAAAAAATAAATAAAAACATATAAATATAATATGTTTACATTAATTATAAATACTATAAATAAAGTATAATAAAATCATGGTAAAAAAATACAAAAAATTACGTTGTTTTGAAATAACTATAAGATAACTGTAAAATTCGACGAAGTTATCATAAGGTGGTAGAAATGTAAATTCAAAACCTTGATAATATATTTTTAACAATTAAATTAAGTAATAGATAAAAAAGTAATTATTTATACCAAATATTGTACTTTTATGTATTTCCCTTGATATATTGTGTGCATATACTTCTTGGCCCAATAACAAAAAATTAAATTTTATAGGTTTTTTTCACAAATGTAGGAATATGAATTCATAATTTAGGTAAATTATCACTAATTGTAAGAAGCTTTAACTAATTGGATTTAATTATAATTTTGTCTAACTTTATCAACAATAACTTTTTCTCTCTTAATTAATTTGAATTTCTTAATATAAAACGATCATATCTCTCAAACTGTCAATTTTTTCAAAATGATTCGTTACAATAATTTGTTCATTTCATTTTTGTTTTTAAAATAAGACCCAACTCGTTATACTTTCGACAAAAAAACTTGAAAACTAAAATTAGTATAATTCATATTATACGAGTTTGCATTTTGGTATAATGTTCATTATATCATAATTCTTTATACTTGATTTTTTTTTCCAGGTGATATAATGCGTATTATACGAGTTTGCGATTTAGTATGATGTTCATTGTAACATTTTTTGGTATAAAGAAATCTAGTATAATGAACATTATACAAAATGCAAACTCGTAAAATATTAATTATACTAATTTTTGTCGAAATTATATCCAGTTGGATCTTTTGTTAAAGATAAAAATGAAAAAAATAAAATATTCTGAAGAATCATTTTGAAAAAATTAAAGGTATGATAGACATGATCGTTTTAAGTTAAGAAATTCAAATTAATTAAAAGAGAATGTAGTTATTAGTAGTAGAAGTGTAATTTAAATATAAATTCAAATAAAAAATATAACAATATATGTTATTTTGAATAAAATTTTAATTAAACCTAAGTTAGCATTCCTTACAATTCCTCAATTTTATACACTTGACAAGTTTACATGAAAATTATAATATTTTGATAATTACTCAAAATACATTTTCGCAAAATAACATCACAATAAAAAAAATCATCACGGTTAATTTAAAACCCCCTTTTCAAAAAAGACCGTCGCTCACAATAACACTGTTGGGTCTTAAGAGTATCCAAAAATTGGATTAAAAAGGTTGATAATTTTCTGAATTTCAACTTTGAGTTTAGATAATAAGAATTACTACATTGACACCAGCTTGATTGACACCTGTTTGCACTTTACAATCTCCATCCTTCATCTTTGGGTAGTTAGATTTCTACCATAAGATGAAAACAAAGATGGAGGGTGATGAATTCATGGTGTTAATGGATGTTAAACAATTAGTGTCAATATAGAATTACTGATACATGATATTGTTGAAAAACAAGAAACTTCAATTGTTATTGATATTAAACACCTATTTATAATACAAGGGGTTGTTACAGCAAAATAAATCTAATCTAAGCAAATCTAATCCTATTGATTCAAAATAAAAGATAAATCTAATCTATATTTCAAAAATAATAAAATCTAATCTAATCTTGATGGCATATCCAACACTCCCCCTTGACATAAAGATGAAGATTAAAAACACTTTATAAAAAAAATCTTCAGTTTGAGAATTGGCTTGATATGCATCAGTATCAGGATTTTTCTTTTTGAATTTGCACACTTTTGTAACGTGACACGATTCTTTAAAATTTCAACAAATAATCAAATCTCCATCAATTATATTATTATGAAATGTGTAAATTTCTTACAATGCATGCATTGTTGGTTTTTAACTTTTCGTGCAAAAAATGCTCCTTCGTAATTTAAACTTTTTCTCTCAAATATTGTCTTTGCTCACGTACTCATTAATTCTACTAGTGTAATCGCAGAAAGATCTTTCGATTCTTGAAGAGATGATATTTTTTATTCAAATCTTTGTGAAAATGTCACAAGAACTTTTTAAATGATTACTGAATCATGAAAATCTTCACCGATCAAATTGATCCTATTGACAGAAAAAATTCTATATCAATAACTAGTGATAGTTCATTTTCCTAAAAGCATAAAAATTCAAAATTTCTTTTCAATATTGGAAATTGAACTTGTTTGATTCTCTCATTTCCTTAATACTCTGATTTGAGATTATCCCAGGCATTTTAGCAGTTTGACAAGACATGATTTTTGAAAAAATTGTCTGCAACACAATTTTGATACTCTGATTTGAAATTATCCCAAGCATTTTTATAAGACATGATTTTTGAAAAAAAAGTGTCTGCAACACAATTTTGATACTCTGATTTGAAATGATCCCAAGCATTTTGACAAGACATGATTTTTGAAAAAAATGTGTCTGCAACACAATTTTGAATAAGACTTTCTGGTTTGAACATTTTTTATTTTTCTTCAGAGTAAGCTCTTCTTTTTTCAGCTAGAGTGGAGTTGCGAGGACAATGTGCTACTTCCCCATAATGGACAACAAATTTCAAATATCATATGCTTTAAGTTTGATTACGTTCTCACGGACCTAACTTGTGATAATTTTCTTCATTGAAGAATTTGGAAACACAGAGAAACAGTTTGGGAAAAGATACTAAAATTTTTGCTAATTTTTTGTTTAATAATGAGACGTTTAAGATCAACTATGATTCTTAAAAGTTTAATTTGAAAAATAAGTTTCAAAAAAGGTCGATAAATTTGTTGAATTACAGCTTTGAGTTTGAAAAATATTGTTCGAAAACAAGGAACATAAATTGTTAAGTGATATCAAACACTTATTTATATCCATATACGGATAAGGATTGTTGTACCAAAATAAACCTAATATAAACAATTCTAATTCTATCGATTCAAAATAAAAGATGATCTTTCTGCAATCCAAATACGGTAGAGATATTTTCAATTTAATTAGATGCGATCTATAAGAGCATCAAGATAAATTTACGACTTTTGTAGACTGCCTGCCTTAGTAAAAGTTCGATGTTATGCAGCTTATTCAATAATGATACACAAGTATATAAAAATTCTATTCTACAAGGTGCAATTTTGTAAAATTACAATAACTAATACTGTTAAATGTCAAAACACACCAAAAGGTTTAGCAGTAAATTTTTTTTTGAAAAAAAAAAAATATGTCCTATAATTGGCCAAACAACCATTCTGTAACTTACATGGCACAAATAGTAGCAGCGATTTTGGAAGTAAGAGAAAGGAGGAGAACCCAGAGGAACATGAAGAAGAAGCAGGCCCATGATGCGAGTTTATTAATTGTTGCATTTTCTTGAGATATAGCAAAAGACAGGACAATGTTAAGATTGGCGTTCTTAGGGAACCCGCCAAAAGTAATGCTCTCGATTCTGATGATGCCAGCAGTAACACGAATAGAAGTTGATGATTGTGGAGCATTTAGTTGTAGAGCTGATCCCTTGATAGGGAATTCCGAAGCAAATGCGGGAGGTGCTGAAATACCGCCCAACATGTGGCTGGCCTGCTTCATGAAATCTACCACACCCCACCACAAGTTAGTTTTCAATGCAATCTACTCTTTCTAAATACTCATAATAATCAGTTTCTTACAAAACTCAAATCATGATAACAAGTACAATCAACCTACCAACTTGTACTTTTGATTAAGATTGTAGACTCTCCATACATTAACTGAACTTAATTTAAATGGCTAATCACCGTCAGCGCATGTTCCATCATTTTTATACTCAAAGTCAGCAACATTTTCAACACTAGATGATATCACTTCATCATTTCTACTTACTCCCTCAGCACTAGGAGAAAAGATGAATTCGTGATTTGAGTGAGTTGATTTCATACCTTTTCATCAAGAAAAGTCTGTCTGATGATATCATATCTAATAAAAACATGTGTTGCTTCTTTACCCTTATTTTTCGTTCTTTTTTACTAATGTTCTATCAAACTATAATTATCGATATCACACAACGCTAAAAAAACTTTAAAATACCCTTCTTTTTACACCACGAGGCACGCCTGACTAAAAAGGCCAAGCCATGGACTAGATAAATAACAAAACTTCATTCCCAAGAAAATGGACCCTTCTCTGAAACCATTAACCTTGAATACTATACTAACAGAGATAAATATACTAATTAATATGTAGAAATATGAATAACGGTAAAATATGATTTTAAATGTACCTGACTCAAGCTTATGTTGGTTGGACGAGGATGCATCAGTGTCATTCTGTGCTTCCGCTAGATTTCCAGATGCTACCACTGCTACTTCCTCATTTTCGTCATCCACTTCCTGCAGTGAAGTAACAACATAATTATTAAATGAGAAACTTCGAAAATTTATCGAATGAGCAGAGCTGGAAAAACAATTACCTTTTCGGGTACTGGAACTTGCTCAGAAGCAATCGTACTTTCACTTGCCAGGAGTTCATAAGGATCAAAACTCAGGTTATCATCATTAGCATCAAAGAAATTCAGGTACTCGTCAACCATGTCGAAAACAGTAGAATCCTTGGCAGATTCGGGTTCCATAGGATTCAGGAGATCAGAAGTTTCTAGAAACAATCCTTCACTAAAGGAAGGATCGTTAATCGCATCCATGAATGGCATCTCATCTAGAAGGCAGTCATTGTCCATGGTATCTGCCTTATTGCCTGATTCAGCAATGAACTCATGTCTAACTGATTTTGCATCGATTTCATAATGCCCCGGCATAATAAATAAGTTTTGCTCGTTAGCGATAATATCGGAAACACTCTGAATTTCTCCCTCATCAATTACAGGTTTATTATGATCTCCAGCAGAGTTGCTTGTTTCGCCATGGCAGTAATTCATGGGAAGGGCAGTGTTTTCCGATGCCACTCCAACATTATAATTCTGTAAGCCACCGATAAAAAAAAGAAAACAAAATCAAAAAGTGTCAACTCAAGTCAGCCACATATGTACAGAATCCTCAACTTTATAGAACAGTAAACACATCATAGTTGTTAAAGGCAAGGTATGCTAAATGCTAGAAATAGATGAGCTACTAAGTTAAACAAGGTTACCCGTACTCAAGTAGATATTACTAAGTTAATTAATCAAAAATTTGATTAGTAGTGTAATAACTTGTGAACTAACAACTACAAGCTAGTAACTTCTGTTAAATGTTGGCATAAGCAGCCTCTAGGTTTCATTTCTAAGGAAATTGAAGAAAAGAGAGTGCATTGAATTTGAACACAAATGGACAAGAAAAAGGGTTTAGTAAAGAATCTAAAGAATTTGTACTAGTACAAACATTTCTAACTACTAAAGTAACTAAACAATGTAAATGACAACAAATTTGTACCTTGTCATGAGAATTCTTTTTGTCTATTTAATGGATATCTACTTGACATAACAGAACGCACAGATACTTGGTGCAAAACATTAAAAAAATCTTAAACCATTGAATTTAACCTGCCTTAGAATTATTATCCAAGATCAAGACATTTCAGAGTTTAGTATGAACTCTTTTTAGTCAACTGCTATTCCAATTCCCCAAAACATTTTTGTAGTAAGAACTCTAATTATTATCCAAGTTCAATATCACAAGACTTGCATTGAAAAAACACCCAACCAATTGAGCAAAAACAAAAACAAACCAAATAGTAGACATTAGACAGAACAAATCACTGAAAAAAAAGCAAACTGTACCTTAATTGACCAACAAAGTAACATCTACCATTCTAAATTTTATAGCCTAAAGACTGATTCCCACCTTTCTTAGCACTCCGCATTTGCTCAATCCAACAGCATATCCTATGTACGTTTTCTAATCAAGAACTTAGTCATTATGTTAAATAATCACTTCAATCTCTCAGAATTATTCGCTGAATAAATAGAGAAAACTAACAGTTTGCTGCTGCCAAAAAGTTATTACAGATACATAAGATATAGAGCTTCTTGTTCCCAAGAATCAATGAAATAAATCTAATTCATTTCAGGGACCTTAGCCTAAGTCTTTTCTCTTCAAGTATCAATGAATCATCAATAGTTTTTATTCAAAACATTATAATCTTGACCATCTAACCCACAAAAAATGCACACCAAAACGTTTCCTACAATATTCAACTGTCAAAGCCAGGCCACAATTCTACAGACAAGAAAGGTAAAAAAGTGATGTTCATTTAACAAATCAAGACAGTCATTAAAAGGCCAAATATTTTATTTTTTAAAAAAACTCACCCATATTCATTGTCCAATGTAAGTTTTACTATAGTTTCCAAAATATTATTTTAGTACACAAAACCTCAAATGTTAGATCGATTTCTGGTCTGGTCTGCTCATTAAATGAAAGCAATGGAGTTGAAAAAATGAACATTACAGATGATATGGTAAAACAAATACAAAACCTGGTCAAGGTCATCCGATTCAAAACAAGCATCATCTAACAGCACCGCTTCATCAGTGACCACCATCTCTTCACCTGGTAACAAAGCCACCATCTCACCATCATCCCATTCTTCCTCAACAAATGGTGCCCCATATTGCTCTCCATTCTTTGGTCCAGTACCACTTTTCTGGAAAATCCTACACAGCACAAAGGCATCCTTCCAACCAAAGGATAAAAATGAACAAAAATAAGTCATAATTATAAGAATCAACAGGTAAAAAATAGAAAGCACCACCGTAGAAAAAAGTGAAAATAGTGATATATTTGTATATATATTTAACTTGAAATGATGTATCATATAATGCGTCTTCTAAAAATAAAAAAATGGCACAGTAACCAAATAAAAAAGGAAGCACCATCATTTAAACAACAATACATGGAGAAGTTGCAAATTGTTAATCACAGCTCTCAACTGAAGAAGAACCGAAGAAGTTTTAGTTTGAATTAGAAAGATCAGTAATCGGATAACCGAAAGCACATTAGCAAGAAACGCTCAAAAATAGGGATACCAGCAAAAAAAAATTATGTAGCACAGAAATCCCTAGACACTAGCATTTCCACGTTTCGCTTCCACTTTGGAAACCGACAACTGGGGAAACCGGTAAGAAACATTTCCAGGCCATTTCGTAAATAATAAAAGTTGGAAACTCGTTTCCTTATGATTTAGGAAACCTCTTCGAGAATACTATCCTCAATTCTTAACTACCTCCCTTACAAACTAAAAATTCTTTTTCAACCAATACCCCTCAATTAGTACTTTGTACATTTTAGATGCTTTCTCGAAAATAAAAATACAATTACTTCTAATTATTGTGTTATTATTTTGCTTTAGAAAAAAGTAAAAGCATATGCATACATATTCCAACATATTTTCTGACATTTTCGTTAGACAAAAAGTAAATGCAACAAAATTCAATTCTGAAATTTTAAAATGATCTCACTTGGATTACTCCAGCTTTCTCCAAATCCTCGTCAGTAAGGCGATACTCATGCATAACCCAATTGCTTCGCTCACCACGTGGAGCCCGACCAAGATGATACACAAGTGTCTTCTTCATCCCAACAGTTCGGGAATTCCAGTGAACTGGACGGTCCTTCCCTGTCGTTTTCCAGTATCCTTTCTCAGTTGCCCTGTTGGTCTTCGATCCATTTCCATACTTCTTATCAAGCACACTGAAAAAGTACCACTCCAGATCCCTTGACTTCAACTTCGACTTATCTAAAAACAAATGTTCAAATTAGAATCAAGAATTTTAAATAAAAAAACCCCAAATTAGAAAATAACATACTTTCGAACACAATTGACAAACAACAATTGCACAATTATCAACCTTAAGCTTCGACTATTGATAGGTTTGCCTAGGGCTCCAGTAGGTAAACCAACAAAATTAACACAGCCAAAATTCGACAATCGATTCCAAAGAAGAGATGAAATTGCGAAATTAAACCAAACTTAGCAAAGATATGATGATAATCATACATACCTGGAAGATCCCAAGGCTCGGTTTTGTAGATGTCGACAACAGCGATGGGATCAAAGCGAAAGGGTTTATTAGTGACCTTTCTTTTGAGGTAATAGCGGATAAGCTCCTCATCAGTAGGGTGGAATCGGAATCCAGGAGCTAGCGAAGCAGAGGACTTGTTACCACGGGCCATCAATTGAACAAGAAAAATAATCAATTTGGGGAAAGAAATTAGGGTTAGGGTTTACGAAATCGGAAATCAAAGGGGTAGAATTAACGAGAGCAAAAGAGAGGAATTAAAGAGAGAGAAGCCATTGAAAAGTGGAATTGGAGAAGGAAAGGTTCGATTTTTTGTTTATATATTATTGATAATAACTTAATAAGGATTAAAAATACTTTAGGTACTGTTATTTGGAAGGCGGAATGAAGAGGAAGGTGGCTGGGTGGGTATGTTAAAGTCACATAAGAGAATATGGATTTTCAAAACTACCAAACGTGTCGTGCTTGATACTGTAAGTGTCAATTAGTTGGATAAAATGATAATTGACTTGAATTTGCTAAGGCGGTAAAACATATCGCATTATTTTAGTAGACGTTTATCAAAATAATTACTAATATTCAACAAAAGTGTTCAGTTTTTCTTATTAAAATTAAAACTCTCAAATGGATGGATGGAAATTTGAAGTATTAATACTTACTAAATTTCTTTTCAGATCTTAAGAGATTACTTTTCATTTATTTAAAACACTGGTGTTAAATATAATTTTTAAAAAATTTTTATCTAAGTACGCTCAAGTATCACCTAAACGCTATTTCGAAAGAGATGTTTGATTTTATGTTTTTAGGACATTATCAGGTGTTTGATCAATTTATCATAATTTTATCCATATAGGCGTTGCCTATATGCAATATTTCAAGATATCTATATTTCAAATAATGACAGTTGATTTTTTTAACTTACAAAAATTAGCTACATTTAAAAAAATTAATTATATACATCGTAGTGTTCTCATTTATAAAAGTCTTCTTTCGAGTATCAAATCGAAAAACAATGTGTTTCTAGTCAGAAAAAATAAGGAACTTATGATACTTTGAATCAAGCTAAAATATTAAATAAAATTATATATTTTAATGAAACTTTTTATTGCCTATGAATTACTTAACATATTTTTTTTTTAACTTTTTTATTTTACATTTTATTTTTAATATATTTTTACACTATAACTCAGATTTTAACTGAATATATAATTTTAGTATATTTTAAAATAAAAAAATGCAATTCGCCTAGAGTCCTCATACAAGCTCCGGAGACTTCAACCGGTTAACTAGCGCATAACAACTTTTAAAACAATGTTAAATACAAGTGATAACATAGTCAAATATCGCTAAGTGTGTGCTTGTCACACAGAAGCTAGCCAGACAGGAGAAAGCCGCCTCAAGATGTCAAGAAAGATAAAGTCTTCCTTGTCTCGGCAAAGGGTTACCTCCAGGCGACTATCAAGCCGAGACGGTTTGCCCACTTGGAGAGATCCTGCCAGTTAAGGAGTAGAATCCAATTGAGATTCTATTTCCTAAGAGCTTATCTACAATAAAGGCAGTCCACTCTAATTAGGACACTCTTTGTATAGGAGATAAACTTTATCTAAATGAGGAGATAAGAATCTATTTGAACAAGAATTTTTTATGGGATATAACTCCCTCTCCTGAACCTAATCAAGAATCATGCAAAGACTATAAAAGGACCCATTGGATCACCATTCAAAGGTACGTTATTCTTAATACTCAAACTCCTTGCCTTTTCTTTTAATTCGGATCTAACTTAAGCATCAGACAGAGAGGCTACGCTGGTCACACGGCTAATCCCCCATAACAATTATTTCTATTTTGCAAGAACTATAAACATCATAGAAGAGGACTGATAAGTGTATAATTACACTTATTATCTTGATATTTTTTACTCATAAAACGATGTGGTTTAGAGTCATTTTATACTTCATATAAAAGATTTCACGTGGTATGTAGTTGTTTTTTATGCAACTGCAGAAACTTGGTGAATCTTGGGAGTGAAATGATTAAAGATGGAATTCTATGCAAAAAGAGTGAAAAATGTACAAAAAGATGCGTGGAATGCAAGGAATTGGCTTAGGATCGAAGTTGTCAAAGATCGGTAAAGTTGCAAAGAAGAAGCATGAAGAAAAGCATAAGTCACGATCATGTCACGATCGTGATTTCTATTCGTGATTGGCCAAGTCACGCTCGCGACTATCTATCACGATCACGACTTATCATTCTTCACAAGTAGTAAGTTACCAACTTACATTCACGATTGCGACATGTATGTCATGCTCGCAAATTGTGACGGGTTTGATCAACTCTTCTTAACTTCCAACTACCAGATAAGAACGATCAACCATTATCAACTATTAGACGAAAAAACACCTTTTGGAGACAATGTAACCATGAAAAGGTGCCTATCCATTGAAGATAAGGATAAAATCTTACATCCAATCACATGAAAATGATGCAACCCTTCACCAATGGACATGGCTATTCGTTTGGATAAACGCAACCTTTCACACTCTATAAATAGAGGTTCAAATCAACCATTTCGTGCATGATGCATGGTAGAGTGCAGATATAGAATGGGCATGTCGAGGATGTTATAGACTGCAGCAATAGATAGAGAGTGAAAGTTATATAGATTTCACTAAGTTCAAAGTGTTAGAGAGAAAAATGTATAAGTGATTCGATTCTCCACAAATTCGAGCTATTGTTGTATGAGTGTAATTGCAAAGCACTTATCAATAAAAGTTTATATTCTTCAACATTCATTTATTCAATATTCACAAGGAATAGCATTCTAGCAGAGGTTTTGTACGAGTCGAGACCGAATTCAAAGTAGATGTAGGAGTTACTGGAATGGATGACTCCCATTAAAGAGTTGATACGGTTTGATCAACTTTAGCTTTCACTTGCATACCTTACAACTTTACTTTATTTTCTACTTTTACTTTCAAATTCGAACTTTTATGATATGTCTATGTATCATAAAGAGTATTTCGTTTTGTGTCATTTATATTAATAAAGTTATATACTCTCAAGTTGACTTTAAGAGTAGTTTCGGGGTTAACAAGATTGTGTATAATCATTGGATCTGTGATTTTAACGATGTTTAGTGAGCCAACATTTTTGGAGTGGTAACTTGCTAAATATGGCTATGTGAGAGCGACCCGTGCTAAGCATAGTATTATTATTGTCGAGGTTTTTATAAGTGTCATAATTCGTTTACCCTAGATTTAGAAAAGTCATTTCATGTGTTACTCTACGGTGAATTATATGATATTTGGGTGTCTAAAACCGAGTTTGTTGAAGTTATCTAGTGCATAAAACATTCTTGATTATTTTGCATATTTTACTCTATTATACTTGTTCTTAGGGAACATCCATATGCTTTTCATCTTCTCTAATCTGTTCATGCATCTATCCATTCATCTGTCTACCATTCAAAACTTTTAACTTATTTTATTTTCTTTTGTTTAGTAATTCTAGTTGATCCTTAGAACCGAATTCCTTCCCTGTGGGATCGATATCTTTTAAAACTAAATCGCAACTGTATACTTGCAATTATCATCATTTTTTTATTTGATAAGTGGTACTGATAACACTTGTTAATATTTAGAACTTTTATATTATTAGTAGAAAGTGGGAACAAGTTTTTAGCGCCATTATCGGGGAAGGCAAGTGTGTTCTAGAGATTAAATTACTGGAATACTACGATAAGTTTTCATATTTTGCTTTTATTTCATTTATATATCTATTTGTTATTGCATTTTGTGTCTAAAATGTTTACTAACATGCATTGGGATAAGTTTTATGGTGATTACATGATTGATAACTTAATTGATACATTCGTAGATGAAATTTGTCATGTTACATCTCATGAAGAGTCAACACCCGATTCCCTTGAAAATTTAGAATATTCCTCTGAAACTGAAAAATTAGTTAGAGAAAATGATCATATACCACCTTCTATAGATAAACCACCCTTAGTAGAGTTGAAGCAGTTGCCTAGTCATTTGAAATATGCATTTTTAGGAAGCAACAATACATTACCCATTATCATTTCTAGTAAGTTATCTGATTTGTAAGAAGAAGCATTATTGGAGATAATAAGGGGTAGAATAAGAAGTATTGGATGGAAAATTTCCGATATTAGAGGGATTAGCCCTAATATAGTGATGCATTCTATTAATTTAGAGAATGATTGTAGACCTATTGAATCCTCACATGAAGGAAGTTGTTAAGAAGGAGATTATTAAGTTGTTAGATGCAGGAATTATCTACCTAATTTTAGATAGTGCATGGGTTAGTCCTATCCAATGTGTTCCGAAAAAGGGAGGTATTACTGTAGTTCAGAATGAAAAGGGTAACTTAGTTCCTACTAGGACAATAACTGGATGGAGAGTTTGCATAGATTACAGAAAATTAAATGCAGCCACTAGGAAAGACCATTTCCCTTTACCATTTATAGATCAAATGTAAGAAAGGATATCAGGTCATGCATTTTATTTTTTTCTTGATGGATTCTTTGGATATTTTCAAATTCATATTAAGCCAGATGACCAAGATAAAACCACTTTTACTTGTCCATTTGGTACATTTGCTTATAGAAGAATGCCTTTTGGGTTGTGTAATGCTCCGACTACTTTTCAAAGTTGTGTTTCGGCTATTTTTAGTAAGTATGTGGAGGATATTATGGAGGTTTTCATGGATGATTTCTCTGTATATGGAGATTCTTTTGAGAAATGTCTAGAAAATTTGGATAAATTACAAGCTAGACGTGAGGAAACTAATTTGGTATTAAATTGGGAGAAATGTAATTTTATGGTTAATGAAGGTATAGTTTTAGGTCATAAGATAGATGAGAAGGGAATTCATGTAGATATAGCGAAAACGAGATCATTGAGAAATTACCTCCTCCCCTAAATGTTAAGGGAATAAGATCATTTCCAGGCCATGCTGGATTTTACAAAAGGTTTATTAAGGATTTTTCGGTTATAGCTAAACCTTTAACTAATTTATTAGTTAAAGATATAAAGTTCGATTTCTTTGATGACTGTTTAAAAGCCTTCAACACTTTAAAGAGAGCATTAGTTTCGGTACCCTAATTGTGAAACCAAATTGGTCTCTGCCATTTGAATTGATGTGTGATGCTAGTGATGTTGCTATTAGTTGTGTATTAGATCAAAGGTATGAAAAGAATTTGCATGCAATTTACTATGCGAGTCACACTTTATCTTCTGCACAATTCAATTACACCACCACTGAAAAAGAGATGTTAGCAGTCGTATATGCATGTGACAAGTTTAGATCATATTTGATTGGATTTAAAGTAATAGTTTATATAGATCATGCTGCTTTGAGATATTTGTTTGCTAAGAAAGATGAAAAACCTAGATTAATTAGGTGGATCCTTCTTTTGCAAGAGTTCTACTTAGAAATAAGGGACAAAAAGGGAAGTGTGAATACCGTATCTGATCACTTGTCTTGTTTAGAAGATGATAAGGGACCTATAGGTGAAACTGGTGACATTAATGAACTTTTTCCAAATGAAAATCTTATGTTTGTTAAACATACTGTTAGTCCATGGTATGCCTACTTTGCAAATTATTTGGTTACGCATACTTTACCCTCTGATTTAGATTCCAATGGTAAGAAGAAATTTCTTAAGGATTTAGATCATTTATGTGGGATAACCCTTATTTGTTTAAGGTATGTGCCGATGGTATTATTCATAGATGTATAGATGATACTAACTTTTCTTCAGTTTTAAGTCATTTCCATGATAGCATATATGGAGGACATTTAGGACGAGCAAAAATCGCTGCTAAATTTTTAGAGAGTGGGTTTTATTGGCCAACATTTTTCAAGGAAGCTAGAGATTTTGTTAAGAATTGTGATAATTGTCAGAGAACAGGGAACATAAGTCGACTAGATGAGATGACATTGAAAAACATCTTAAAAGTGGATATTTTTTATGTTTGGGGTATAGATTTCATTGGACCATTTCCTAACTCTAAAGGTAATAATTACATTCTGGTTGCAGTTGATTATGTTTCAAAATGGGTTGAAGCTAGTGCCTATAGTAAGAATGATTCGGTTGGCCCTCCATTAAGAGTAAAGGTATGCAACTGGGTTATATAAATTGCACATTACTAATTTGTGGGAAATTTCGTATACTTTACTTGAACCTTATGCAATGTGGGAATGTGGTACTCACTACAATAGTCTTTTGCCAAATGAGGTATGAACTTGAATTACTATTTTATACACTTCTGTTGTGTTTACCTTGAGGATAAGGAAAAAGTTAAGTGTGGGGGTGTGATAAGTGTATAATTAAACTTATTATCTTGATATTTTTACTCATAAAATGATGTGGTTTAGATTCACTTTATACTTCATATAAAAGATTTCACATGGTATGTAGTTTTTTTTTATGCAAGTGCAGAAACTAGGTGAATCTTGGGAGTGAAATGATTAAAGATGGAATTCTATGCAAAAAGAGTGAAAAAGGTGCAAAAAGATGCGTGGAATGCAAGGAATTGGTTTAGGTTCAAAGTTGTCAAAGATCGGTAAAGTTGCAAAGAAGAATCATGAAGAAAAGCATAAGTTACGACCATGTCACGGTCGTGATTTCTATTTAGGATTGGCCAAGTCATGCTCACGACTATCTATCACGATCATGACTTATCATTCTTCAAAACCAATAAGTTACCAACTTACATTCACGATCGCGGCATGTATGTCACACTTGCGAATCATGACTGGTTTGATAAACTCTTCTCAACTTCCAACAGCCGGATAAGAATGATCAACCGCCATCAACTGTTAGATGAAAAGACACCTTTTAGAGATAATGTAACCATGAAAAGGTGCCTATCCAATGGATATGACTATTCGTTTGGATACACATAACCTTTCACACTCTATAAATAGAGGTTCAAATCAACCATTTTGTGCATGATGCATGGTAGATTGCAGTTACAGAATGGGCACGTCGAGGATGTTATAGATGGCAGCAATAGATAGAGAGTGAAAGTTATATAGATTTCTCTAAGTTCAAAGTGTTAGTGAGAAAAATGTATAATTAATTCGATTCTTGTTTCAATCACTAAATTTCTCCACAAATTCGAGTGATTGTTGCATGAGTGTAATTGCAAAGCACTTATTAATAAAAGTTTCTATTCTTCAACATTCATTTGTTTAATATTCATAAGGAATAGCATCCTAGCGGAGGTTTTAATTGAGTCGAGATTGAATTCAAAGTAGACGTAAGAATTGCAAGAATTGATGACTCTCATTAAAGAGTGGATACGGTTTGATCAACTTTACCTTTCACTTGCAAACCTTACAACTTTACTTTGTTTTCCACTTATCATTTCTAATTCAAAGTTTATGATATGTCTATGTATTATAATGAGTATTTCATCTTGCGTCATTTATATAACTGAAGTTATATGCTTTCAAGTTGACTTTAAGAGTAGTTTCGGGGTTAACAAGATTGTGTATAGTCACTGGATTCATGATTTTAACGCTGTTTAGTGAGCCAACATTTTTTGAGTGGTAAATTGCTAAATATGGCTATATGAGAGCGACCCGTACTAAGCATAGTATTATTGTTGTCCAGGTTTTTATAAGTGGCATAATTCGTTTACCATAGATTTAGAAAAGTCATTTCATGTGTTGCTCTGCGGTGAATTATAGGATATTTGGGTGTCTAAAATCGATTTTATTGAAGTTATCTAGTGCATAAAACATTCTTGATTATTTTGCATACTTTACAGTACTATACTTGTTCTTAGGGAACATCTATATGCTTTTCATCTTCTCTAATCTGTTCATGCATCTATCCATTCATCTTTTTACCATTAAAAACCTTTAACTTATTTTATTTCCTTTTGTTCCGTAACTCTAGTTGATCCTTAGAACTAAATTCCTTCCTTGTGGGATTGATATCTTTTAAAACTACATCGCAACTGTATACTTGCAATTGTCATCATTTTTCTATTTGATAAGCGGTACTGACAACACTTGTTCATATTTAGAACTTTATACTATCAGTAGAAAAGTGTCGACCAAGTCTTGTCAAGAGGATTGGGATGGTGTGAGAGGGCGACAAGGAGCGGTGGGCCGAGAGCGCACAATTTCATAGGCGCGGTTCACCGGGGTGTTTGAAAAAAAGGTGCACCGGGTCGGGGACCCGGGAAAAAAGTTGAAAGAGAAAAGCGAAAACATTTTAGATCGGTTCGAACCCGAATCCGCCATCTCTTAGTGTGGAGTCGCCACCTGGATTAGCTCTTTCCAGGAATTAGAGTCCTGTGAGGCTTAACGTCCGGGGGACGGCCCACCAAGACACAGAGATTCGGGTCCAGGATAAGTTGCTTATTTCTTATGTGATCACATTATATTACATCTACAGAAAACCGTATTTTCTCAATTACGCATATTCGCGCTTAGGTTATTTTTCGAGTTTACATGCATGATTCACGTATTGAAAAAGCAGTAAATCCATCCACAAAACAGTAAGTAAATGCAAAAAGGAAATGCGGAAAATAAAAATTACAAGGCTTTCAAAAATTGCGGGATGCAACCGCCTGCTACCCTATTATTTACATTTTCCATAAAATAAGTGCAATACCCAAAGGAAAAATAAAATCCTAAATATACATTTAACCTGCATCCACAAAGGTTAGCACATGAGATATCACGTATGCTCGATTTGATTTTAGTGAGGCCAACATTGGCAGTTTAAAGTTGTTATTTTAAATAAAAATGGTTCATTTTTATTTACACGTAAGTTGGTTAATTTTATTAGTGAAAATGACCGCATGACATAAAATGAGGTCTGTTATCCGGGAATATATTTTATTCCCTTCGTGGGGGTATTCTAAAAAAAATAAAGAAAAGAAATAAAGATGAAGAGAATTACAACATTATTTACAATAACGAGGAATAAAAATAATTCCTAGGCTAAAAATAAAAATTAAAAAAAAAGAAATGAAGCTATGAAAGAACCAAATCCGCAGTTCTAGGAACTAAGAGGCTTACCCTTGCGGTATGAATCCACTTCAGCGTATCCATTCGATCCCCGGGAGTGTTCCTCGTTCGTTTTGATTTAATTGTAGTTTAATGTAAAAAAAATAATTGTTTGGTTGGAAAATAAAGTGCTTATTTATCTAACAGATAATCAAACTCGAGTTCTAAATTTATTTTAGACCGGAGAATATCTGAGGATTTAAGAAGAAAAGATGAAGAAATTTGATTAAAAGATGAAGAGATTTGGGATCCAAAAGTGTTTTGGATCCGAGAAAAAATTAGAAGAAAGTAGGAGATATTGTTTGTATTTTTTTTATCTGATAGAGAGGATTTACTCTGAATTTTCGAGCCCCCTTCAATCCAAAAAGGTCCGACTATTTATAAAAAAACCCCGAAAATCTAAAAAGGCAGGAAAGTCTAGCGAGGAAGCCTCGCCAGGAGGCCTGGCGAACTTGCCAGAAAGTTTGGCGAGTATAGTAGACTACCTGGCAAGCCTCGCCAGGGCATGGCAAGGTTCGCCAAGTCGCTGGCTAGCCTCGCCAGGCCCTTGGCGAGGTTGGCCAGCCCTCTAGCGAGCCATGCCTCGCCAAGTATAGGTGAGGTGAGCTCCGGATCTGGTTTTCGGTTGCGTTTTTGAATTTTTTTATGTATTTTTATATTTTTTAGTTAATTTTCTGAATTAATGTCCTTTTAAATTCAAAGATGAGGAAGACTCCCATATGAAGATCATCGGATGGTAAAAAATCGTGTGATTCGAGGATAAATATCCCGAAAGGCCATCATCATTGAACGTGTGAGCTGGTACAAAATCCCGTGCTCACAACTGCCCCTCGTGTGATAATTGCTAGTTGCATAACCAGCATTATCACACGAAAAGAGCGAGGGATAAACAGAATACCTAACCAATGTGGTTAGTGACTTCTTGTTCCCAATTGGTGATAACATTGGCCTTCCATTCTGGTGCTGTATCTTCATAGGGTTATCCATTTCTTTCTTCGGAATCCCTTAGGTACTTTGTGCCCCTTGTAGGCGGGTCGACCGTTTCTTTCTACGGCATCCCTATTGTAGTCGGTAACCGTTTCATTCTTTGGTTGATAAATGAGGCAGTTTCTTTCTTCCGCCATCGAGATAACCGTTTCCTTCTTCGGTTATATTTTGAATTTCTTTAGTAGGATGTTGACTTGCTTCCTGTGACAAGTCGGGGAAAAGATAATGTTAATACATTTAATGGTAAATGTTTTAATTATTTGATTGAGTTTATGCGAAGCAAAAATTTTTATCCCTTCAATCAAAAAATTAAAACATAAAAAGTAAATAGGTTTAATAGAAATTCAGGGATGTCCCGAGAATGACTCCATTGTTTTAGGAGGCTTTTGTTGCAATGTTGACTTTAGGCTTGAGTGGGCCATCATCTTGTTTATAGGTTCCTCATGTGGAGGTGCAGGTTCTTGTTTACCAGGACGATGTTGCCCCGATTCGGCATCGTTTTTGCCTGTAAATGTAATGATGTGAATGTAATGTATGCATGTTTTTATGCATGAACAATATTTATCATATAATGTACGTTCATTTGTTATATGCGGTATGGGCTTCGTTCATTGAAGGGTCTTCTCTTGTGCTGGTGCATGGTTACCCCTATGAATTATCTTGTTAGGGATTCCATGGACGGCTCCCTCAAAGCGACGACCATGGGTTAGTTGAATCATATTCAAGTTCATAGCTTGGATCTGATTTGAGGAAAGTCTGGATGAGTCGTTGATCTTGCGTTTTGTCGGTGATGATTGCTTGGAAGCCGTTTATCTGATGCCTCGTACCGTTTCGAGGAGGAGATGATGAATTTGATATTTCTATGGTCCTAAGTTTTGCATAGATCACCCTTACGGGTTTTCAATCTATCGAACCTAGTCTTAATTTTTATTTGTTGTGAGTGGGCAACACGGAGCGGTGGACCAAGAGCGCACGGGATCATAGGCGCGGTCCACCGGGGTGTTTGAAAAAGAAGAAAAAGCACCGGGTCTGGGACCTGGGAGAAAAAGGTTAAAAGAGAAAAAGGCGAAAAACGTTTAAGATCGAATCGAACCCGAATCCGCCGTCTCTTAGTGTGGAGTCGCCACCTGGATTAGCTCTTTCCAGGAATTAGAGACCTGTGAGGCTTAACGTCCAGGGGACGGCCCACCAAGACATAGAGATTCGGGTCTGGGATAAGTTGCTTATTTCTTAAGTGATCACAATATATTACATCTACAGAAAACCGTTTTCTTTTAATTATGCATATTCGCACTTAGGTCATTTTTGAGGATAAAATGCATGATATACGTATTGCAGAATAATGAATCATTCACAAAACGGAAAAATAAACCATCCACCAAACAGTAAGTAAATGCGGAAAGTAAAAGCGAAAAAAAGAAATTACAAGGCTTCAACGGGAGATGCAACCGCCCGCTACCCTATTAATTACATTTTCCGTAAAATATGTGCAATACCCGATGGAAAAAATAAAAACCTAAACATACATCTAACCTGCATCCACAAAGGTTAGTACAAGGGATATATCACGTATGCTCGATTTGATTTTAGCGAGGCCCTCGTGGCCTAATTTAAAACTTCGGCGATTTTAAAGTTATTGATTTAAATAAAACCGTTCATTTTATTAGAACATTGGTTGGTCAATTTTATTAATGAAAATGACCACATGGCAAATGGTGAGGTCTGTTATCCGGGAATATGTTTTATTCCCTTCGTGGGGGTATTCTAATACAAAAATTAAAAAGAAATAAAAGAAGAAGGGAATTACAACATTATTTACAATAAAAATAATTCCTAGGCCAAAAATAAAAACTAAAAAGAAAAGACGATGAACATGGAATTTGCAGCTCTAGGAACTCAGAGGCTTTAACCTTAAGGCGTGAATCCACTTCGGCGTGTCCGTTCGATCCTCGGGAGCGTTCCTCGTTCGTTTTTGTAGTTTATTGTGATTTAATGTGAAAAGGTTGATGTAGAAGTCCAAAAATCTTCGTTTAATTCTTGGGATTTTAATGTAATTTAATTGGAAAAAAAAAGAATTGGTTGTTTGGAAAATAAAGTGTTTATTTATTCGAAAGATAATCAGACTCGGGTTCTAAATTGGTTTTAGACCCGAGAATATCTGAGGATTGAAGAAGAAAAGATAAAAAGATGAAGAAATTTGAGTAAAAGATGAAGAAATTTGGGATCCAAAAGTGTTTTTGATCCGAGAAAAAGTTAGAAGAAATTGAGAAATATTATTTTTTATTTTTTGTTCTAAAAGAGAGGATTTTTCTCTCTGAATTTTCAGGCCCCTTGTACTGAAAAAGACCCGACTATTTATAGAAAAAAAGAAGTCCTGAAAAATCCAAAACATAGAGCCTCGCTGGTGAGGGGTCTTACGCGCGAGGCTGCCTCGCGCGAGGCTCCCTCGCTCGGCCTCAAGCGAGGCTCTCTCGCGCGGCCTCTCATGGCCTCGCACGAGACTCCCTAGCTCGGGCTGCCTCGCGCAGCCACGCCCGAGGCTGCCTCTTCACGAGGCTGCCTCCTCACGAGGATGCCTCATGCAGCCTCGCGAGAGGCTGCCTCCGCGTGAGGCTCCCTCGCAATCGGGATTACGTCTCCTTCATTTTTTTATTATTTTATATATATATATATATATTTTTTTTTTCTTTTTTTGTATTTTTTTATTTAGTTAAATAATTTAAAACGTCTAAGGAGGATTCCCATTTGAAGATCGTCAGATGGTTGAAAATCGTGTGATTCGAGGATAAATTTCCCGAAAAGCCGTCATCATTGAACGCGCGAGCTGGTACAAAATCCCATGCTCATAGCTGCCCCTCGTGTGATAATTGCTGGTTGTATAACCAGTATTATCACACGAAAAGAGAGAAGGGATTAAGAATATACCTGGCTGGTGCGGTTAGTGACTTCTTGTTCCTAATTGGTGATAACGTAGGCTTTCCTTTCTGGCACTGTGTCTTCATAGGGTTGTTCATCTCCTTCTTCAGAATCCCTTAGGTGTTTGATGCCCCTTGTGGGCGGGTCGACCGTTTCTTTCTGCGGCGTCCTTGTTGTGGTTGGCAATCGTTTCATTCTTCGATTGAGACTGTTTCATTCTTCAGTTATTGAGATAACCGTTTCCTTCTTCGGTTGTGTTTTGACCTGCTTCCTGTAACAAATAAGAGAAAAGGATAATGTTAATACGTTTTAATGATGAATGTTTTAATTATTTGATTGAGTTTATGTGAAGCAAAAATTTTTGCCCCTTCAATCAAAAATTAAAACATGAGGAATAAATAAGTTTAATAGAAATTCAGGGATGTCCCGAGAACCGCTCCGTTGTAGGAGGCTTTTGTTGCAATGTTGACTTTAGGCTTGAGTGGGC
>CATIWQ010058392.1:0-22268 GCA_949673415.1 Euphorbia schlechtendalii | reverse complement strand
AATATATATATATATATATATATATATATATATATATATATATATATATATATATATATATATATATATATATATATATATATATATAAAAGAACTATTGAACTTGCTCCTAGTAAGCAAGGTTAGTGCTTTATCCGGCTGCAACCGGCCTGGGTCTTATCCGACATTTGTCTTCTTTCTTAGATTGCCTTGATAAGACCTCTTGCGCAAGCTAGCCCTCTATGTTGGTTGCCTATTTCCCCTTTTCCTTCTCCTTGACCACTCAGGAAAAAAGAACGAAATGACTGGCGCAGCATGTTTTTAGAAGTGTTGGTTGCCTGGATACCCTTTTCCTCTTCCCATTCGGACTTCTGTAGATTTCCTGGTAATAGGGAGATCCGCAAGAACTCTTACCTCCTTCTCCACTGAGTCTTTTGTTGGATCTCAACTTAGGGTGGTGTTAAATACCATCCTTTTTCACAAACGCCCAGTTTGTTGTCCATTTCACCATCATTTTCTATAGGTGTTAAGGAAACCTGCCCATGTCATAAACAGGCATTAACTTATAACGCCCAAACTAACGGAAAAAAATCTGCTGTCCCCATTTCTGTGTCCCCTTCAGTGTACCCCATTCAAAATTTGACAAATGTAAGATATAAAGAAAAGAGAATCTCACTAACAAGAAAGAGAAAATTAAAGTGAATAAAATAATTTCAAATATCTTACATTTGTCAAATTTTAAATGGAATACATTGAAGGGGACACAGAAATGGGGACAACAGATTTTTTTCCCAAACTAACCATTTCAGGCAAAAAAAATAGACAATAACGATGGGCGTTATGTGAATACGCTTGTGTCGATGGCGAGGCGTTTTCCCATAACGCCCAACCACTGGACATGCATATTCTTACAAATGCTTGTCTAGTGGTTGCACGTTATGGGAAAACATTTGGCCACCGGCGAAAGCTTTTTCAGATAATGCCCAACTAGTGGTTTAGACATTTTCCCCAAACATCCATGCCCTAATTTCTGAATTACTATTATTTGAATGGCAAAATGGGGCATTATTGCAGTCTTAAGAAATTACAGGTGTTGGATAACATTTTAAATTATGTTATTCACTTAAATTCTTTAATATATAATGTGAACTATTGTATTTAAGTTCAAAAGTTAAATAAGTTAAATTCAAAATTTTATTAAATTTAAAATAGGGCTGGACTCGGATGTTTGTGTAAACTAAGCATGGTCCATACAATTTTGATGTTCGATGAGTTCAGGAGTGTCTCAATTCATCAACATATCTAATGTTTTGTAGAAAGTCTATTAGTGATACTTGAAAGTGCATATCCAATGTTTTGCATTCCCCTGCAATGCATAAATTTTGATTATTTGACACCAAAATGCACTTTGTTATTTTAATTTGTGTTCCTCGTATGAAAATTATCAATTGATCAGTGGATCATGTAAAAGAAATTCATATGCTTGCTTGCCTTATTCTAAACAATGCCATTTACCAAAAAATATGAATGCCAGCTCAAGTGCTCTTGTATTTTCAGCGCACAGAAAAAACATACAAGCCAGTGGTTGCTCATTTTTTTTAGACAAAGCCATTTTCAGGTTCCATAAGATGATGACCAACTAAGAAAACAAAGTTGATTCTATATATTGATTTTAAGGTACAATGCGTGAACCAGCTTGAGAGGTATAGAAGAAAGCAAATTACAATGAGTATTCATAATCATACCTAGAAGCCTAGAACCGAATCCAACACGAGAGGTACAAGTATAAGATTGTCATCACGATCAACAATCTACCGAGACTTGACTCTTTCATTTTGCATACGCATGAGCAAAAAGTAAAGAGAGAATCTCTATACATGGTAGCCGTCCCAAGAGAAGTGAAAGCTCGACATGAATCGATATGAAGCTACATCCTGATTGCAACCTGCTCTGCCGAGCTTTTCTTAATAACTCCTCTCAGGCACAGCTCATTCAACAAATCCAACGCCTCTTTGGCTAAACCTTCAGAAGCTATGCCTTCAACGAGGACGGTATAAGAAACCTCTGTTGGTTTACATCCCCTTGATACCATATACGCCAAGAAGTCAATTGCGCGGTCAGTTTGTCGAGCCTTGCAGAGTCCCATCATAATAGAGTTGTAGGTGATGGCATTTGGTTTGACCCCCAGACCCTGCAAATCATGGAAAAAGTTGATCGCTTCATTGACCTTACCTTCTCTGCTAAGCCCCCCAATAATTGAAGAATACGTTATTATATCTGGCTTCAGACCTTTTGCCCGCATCTCAGCCAAAAGTTTCACAGCTTGGTCAGTTTTCCCCACCTTGGAAAGCCCGTCAATCACAGTGCTGTAAGTGATCAACACAGGTGAGCAGCCCTTGCTGCTTAGTTGATTAAGTAGCTCAACTGCGGCATCTACCTTCCCTTCTTTGCATAACGCGGTGAGTAGAGTATTGTAGGTCACAATATCAGGGTGACATCCCCGAGACACCATTTTCTCGAGATACTCAATCACTCTTTCCATTTTCTTCTCTTTGCAAAATCCATGCAGCAAAGGGTTGTAACTTAAGGAGTTGGGTGTGCATCCGTGCTCCGGCATCTTCTCTAGCACGTCGATTGCTCGACCTAGCAAACCCTTGCGGCATAAGAAATTGATCAATATATTGAAAGTTACAACATTAGGCGAACAACCCTTGCGAGCCATTTCGGGGAGTAGCTTCTCAGCATCCATCCACCTCCCCATGCTGCACATGCTTCGCAAAATGATATTATGAGTAATTACATTCGGTTGGCATCCATAAGATGGCATGCTGTTCACGAACTTTATGGCTTCATCAAGCCTCCCTAACTTGCATATCCCGTTCACAAGAACATTGTAAGTAACCAAGTCAGGTTTACAACCCCAACTTCGCATCTCATCTAACAGCTTCATGGCCTGTTCTACTCCTGCTTCCCTACAAGTTGCCTCCATTAATATCGTATATGTAATCACATTGGGATAACACTCCCTCTCCAATTGCCAGTTAAGAACTTCCATTGCTTGCTTCAATTTCCCACTATCACATAAAGTTCGCAAGATCGTATTATATGCGACAACATCAGGGGCAACACTCATTCCATCCAACACCTTCAACGCTTTATCAATCTCCCCTGCCCTGCAAAACCCACTGATCAATACATTGTATGTAAAAATATCAGGAACAGCCCCAGAAGCCTCTATTATCTCCATTATTCGAGTTGCCTTTCTAGTGTTTCCAGTCTTGCAAAATCCACGAATCATACTAATGCAGGGGATTATATCAGGTATGTCTCCACGATAAACCATGCTCTCAAGAAACCTAAAACTCTGTTCCAACTCCCCATTCCTAACCAATTTACGTAGCTGAATATTAATCTCATTTTCCTCACAATTTGGAGAAGAATGCATAGGACTTGAAGTAACATGTCCATTCGACAGCTTACTAGAATTTTGAACTTTACCGTTGGAATGAAATACTTTTACATCAGAGACAGCAAAAACCCCGTTCCATCTCAACTTTCTATTCTCTACACGGACTTTCACCCTTGAACCAACTTTTTTTGCACTAACCCTAACTCGAATAAGACTACTACAGCTTCTCATATTATCTTTACATGAGTACTGAAATGAGCAGAATCCTGCATACACGTGATTTGAATTTACTATCAAATCCATCATTTGTGCGACTCAAATTCAATCCAACATATTACAAACAATTGATTGTGCCCCAGTGAATCCACTGGAGAGTTAGTTGCTCAAAAAAGCTGGAAAGTGTTGAAAGGAGAGGCAAAATGAAGCAGACGAAGAAACCTGTTAGATAGGTGAGCAAAAACCATTACCAATCACAGTTTTTATATAAAAAGAACTTCAAAACTGAGCGCAGAAAATAATATTACTTGTAAACAAAATCATGAAAAAAAATTCCATAATTTCAGCACATTCATCCTACCTAACAGATTAGGATTTAAACACAGCATGATAATACTAGAACATATGTTCCCATTACGATTCAATAACAAACTACGATGTGCTTGAGCAAAATTAAACTCTGAATTGAGCACATATATTGATATTATTGTATACTAACAGGTTACACCACGTTAAAGCTAGAAACCATCATAAGTTGTGGACTCACTGGCGACAAAGCATGGCCAATCATTGATACATAGGCACATAGCAAAAGAACAAAAAATTCACACCACATAAACAAATTACAAATTGAGCCCAATTGCATACCATTAAATAATTGAATATCAGGTCAAATTACAAGAGAATTCCACATAAGAAAAATAACAGTAATCCGAATAAGTAAATCACTAACAGTAATCACTTAATTTGTGTCCATGAATATGCAACGCGATGTATAGTTCACAAACAGTTATAGAACACAATCCATGCACAAGGAGGGGTTTTTTCAAGCGGCGATAAGAACGCGTAAGGTTTATAATTGAACTGCTGAAAAATGCAAGTGATGAGCGAAATTTTCGAATTAACGATAAACAAGACAAAGAAGAATGAAACTTCACCTTTAAATGGCGATGGAACTGGAGACTGTGAGGGAGAAAAGAAGAGATTGGGCCGTTAGGGTTTAAGAAATAGTGGACTCTAATTATAATCTATTCGTAATGATTTATAAAATCTATAGCAATATCCAAAAACAAAAATCAATATACAATTCATGAATTTTTTACTGTGTTAAATTGTTTCAATTTTAATGAAAGTTTAATATAAAATTTGTCTAACTTAAAACCTTGCTAAGCTTTAATTTTATTCAATTGATATAATTGATAAATTCTTGTGAGATTTTTACATGTATGTTCAAAAGATCTCGCTCAAATATAACAAAACAACCTATAATGAAAACCGTTAACTGTGAATTAAAATAGATGAGCAATAAAAATGCATCAACAATCAAGTTAACAACCTTAATAGAGTACGGATCTCCATTTTAAGGAAAGCTTCCAAGTCAATTTTAATCCTAACGCTTAATTTCATAATTTAGCTTTATATTCTTTTAAATTCTCATCATCAGTTAATGATCATCACTAAAACTGATTAATGCTGAGTAGTCAAATTTAGTTAATTAAAGTCCATCTTAAATCTTAATCATAACTACTTCAGTTGTGTTTCAGAAATTGCGATGATACCTGTCTTCGATTTAACTAATGCAGTATTTTTGTAAATCTTGCAATAATGTGACGAAAATTTATAGCCACACACAATATCTGTCACAATATTCGCTTTTGTTCGTAAGCGCCCATTGAATCGGCTTGTCAAAAATCCTTCCTATCTAAATAATGTGGGTCCTTTTTATATACACTAGTACGGTAATAGACTGGTTCCGGACTTAATAGTTTGGACTTGTGTATTTGAATGTGCTAGATCTGAATCCGTCCGGATCCGTTGAATTTCTAATGAATTTTACGGATACATGTATTTAACATCTAATTTTTAGTTTTAGCTTCCAAACTTGTACTTTTTATCTTGTTTCAAATAGTTTACATGCAAATTTGTTTATGTTCATATAATTGGATTTACATGGATCTCAAATAATATTAATTATCCTATAAGTTTGATGAATGTGCAAATAGTCTTCAATTAGTCTTTGATTACGGATCCGGGTTTCATTGTTAAATCCAATAATGGATCTGTATCTGTTTTCTTGGATCCGGATCCGATGAATCTATAAAAATAAGATATATATCCTAAAAAATAGATATGGCTCTACGGATCCTGGACCGTTGCCGATGCCATCCCCGTATATACCACTGTTTTAAAAGGCGGTCATGGTGGATGTCTAGACGGCGTTTAGGCGGGGTTTCTTTGGAACAACGCCCCGATTTTATATAATCGAGCAGTCAAGGTGGAAAGTGTTGTCAAAACTCGGAAAAGTGTTGTCCAAAATCATAAAAGTGTTGCCAAAATTTAAAAAAATATCGTCAAAATCTATAAAAGTATCACCAAAACCCAGAAAAATGTTACTACGTGATTTTTTAATTTTCTTATATAAAAATTTATGTGTTACTTAAATTTATTATTTTAATTCATTAATAAATATTAAATATTTTAAAATACTAATCCACCTTATCTCGTCTAGATCCTGATTAATCCCCGCCTAGACCCTCGAAAATTTTAACCGCCCGTTTCATTCATGTTTTATTATAATGAAATAGAGTCAGCCTCATGAAATTCTAAATTCTAAAATAGACATGAAACCTATTAGCATATTATAGAAAATGAATAAAAAATTAATAATTATCTAAAATAATATCACCATAAAATTTCCTATAAGCATAAATATGTGTAAATATAGTAATTTATCAACTTGTTGTATAACTTTTAATTAGAGTCACAATGATTTCGTGAGAGAGTTAAAATTTAAACTCCATTAAACATGTATATCCAAAAGAAGCGCGACCAATCACTGTTACAATTTTACATTATATTTTTTTCTTATTGATAAAAGAGATGTTCAATTTAATAATTGAATAATAAATAAATAAAAATGAACGGCGACCTTTTACTTTTATCAGGTTTCGGTTTAATAAAATACCCATTCCTAGAATTTGTTATTGTTCTATCACCTTTATAATGTTAATTTAACAAAATTCTTCTTCTGATTTGATTTTCGTATCCTTATAGTAGTGTTTTAAACATTATCGTTTCTTTATTCTTAGAAATGGAGACATGGCTTTTTTCCTTTTTATGATCCTTTAATTCAGTTTATCATTTCTTATTATCAACCGTAATTCATTAATCTTTCTTTCCATGTTAGTTTGTTAATATCAATTTTGTATAAAAAAATTAAGGTAAAAAATCATACAAATTGTAAACTGTAGACTTAAAACTACACAATTATGCAAAATCTAGGCATAAAACCATACAAACTACAAGCATGACAATCATACAAATAGTAGACTATAAACATAAATTAATACAAACCATAAATACAAACTCCATGTATAAAACATATGAAGTGTAAACTATACCATTTTTAAATATAAAACTATACAAATTGTAAGCATTGTTTTTCTTCAAAACGTGTAGTTTGCAGAATGTATAGTTTCATTAAAAATCATAAAAACTATAAACTTTACAAAAAAAAACAAGCATAAAACCATACAAAGTGTAAACCATTTGAATATAAGAATTATATAACCATGAGTCAGAAGAATAAGTAGTTTCACCATACAAAGTTAGGCATTCATTTGTACCAATTCTAAAACCATGCTAACTATAAGTTTAAACTCATACAAAATGTAAACTATACTTAAAATGATGCATATTTTAAATGGTAATTTAACCATATAACCAGAAAAGTTAGATTTTATACAACAATGGAGAATTAATATTCACTTTGCCATTTTATTAGATTCTTTTTTTCTTTTTACAATTTTTTCCTTGTGATAATTTTTACTCTTCTATTTAACTTGAATTTCGTAACTTCAAACCTTCATATCTCATAAACCTTTAATTTTTTTAATCGGCGATTTGAAATATATTGTTCGTCTTAATTTTATCTTTAAAATGACATACACTTTAAATTTTTCATAAAAATAAAAAATTTATCGTAATCTTATACATACTATAATAGCTATATAATAAAAATAATAATTTTTCATGAATGAGTTATACAATGTATAAGAGTGGTATAATATATTTTAAAAAAGACTATATAGAATACATTATACCACTCTTATATTATATATAACGCCTTCATGAAAAAGTAGTAAAAACATGTATTATACAACTATTATACTATGTATAAAATTACGATAAATTATTTTTTTACTAGAAAGTGAGTTTTGTTGTAAACATGACTGCTATTATACCATGTATAAGAACTTTCATATTAGACTTAAGGTCTACATGCCATGATTTTATGAGAAAACCGGTGCTGTTATGAACATAAAGGAGAAAAAAAATCTATATAAATTCATTAAACAACTTTATACAATATGTAACATTTTCATGAAAAAACTGTAAAAAAGGACATTATGCCACAATTATACACTGTATAAGATTGCGAAACATTATTTGATTTTTCGAGAAAATTAAAGTGTATTTCATTTTAAAGATAAAATTAAGAAGATCAAAATATTTCAAAGCGTCGATTCGAAAAAATCAACGGTTTGTGAGATATAGACGTTTGAAGTTGTAAAATTCAAATTAAATAAGAGAAAAAGTAATTACAAGGGTTGACAAAGTCAACTTGAAAAATGATAAAAGGAAAAAGTACGTAAAAGAAAGAAAAATATTCTTATTATTGAGTTTTGCAAAATTAAAGATTTATAAAACTTAAATTTTATAAGAAAATATGGTAAATAAAAAAATAACCCTACTTTAAACTAGACCTGTTCGTGGGCAGGGGTACCCGCCCAGCCCGAGCCCGCATCAACGGGCCGGGTTTGGACACTTATTTTTTAAAAAAGCCCGGCCCGAGCCCGAGCCCGTCGAAACCCGAAGATTTATGGACTGAGTTTGGTTTTTATATAAATACCCAAACCCGGCCCAACAAATAATTTTATTTATTTATTATAAATTTATACATTAAATTTATAATTATTTTATCCTATTAAATTTGTATACTTTATTACAATAAATGTAATTAAATATTAAAATTTTTAAGTAAACAATGCAATTATATTAAAAATTTAAACGTATTTTGATCTATTTTATATTTTTTAAACTTAGTTTAATAAAAAAATTTATAACAAAAAATATTCATAGGCTTGAACCGAGTTTGGGAATGACCTTGTAAACCCGGCCCGAACCTGACCCGAGTCCGAAATTTTAAAGTATAGGCTTGGACTGAGCTTGGGTTAGCGTTTTTTGTAAAAAAAACCCGCCAAACCCGGCCCGGCCCGCCCAAACAAGCAAGTCTACTTTAAACTATACATCTGTTAATGGGCCTGGCCTTGTTTGGTTGATGATTTTTTTATGGTATAGTATGGTATGGTTCTAACTTAAATTCACTTATTTGTTTGTATGGTTATTTTTATAGTATAATTCTTTCATGATTCCAAGAATCATGAAAATAGAACTACAGATTGGTGATTCTCCGTGATTCTACTTTAAATCAAATTAATTTTTAAAATAATCATACCATACCATATTATTTTTCCAAACACGAAATTTCAAAAGAACCATATTACACCGTACCATACCATACTATATTGTCTTTAATGAACCACAAACAACTATCAAACAAGGCTAAGCCTCGAGCCATCCAATATAGGGTTTTAGAATTTAAAAGTCGCCATTTTTGCAGAGCTTTGAAATTACACTGACTAAACATAGATTTTAATGGAGTTTCAAAAGAGAAAGGCAGCGACATTATCGGCGCTGAACTCATCGGAAACTGACAAATCGCCCAAAGGCACTGTCGATGCTCCAATTATCCCACTTCTCAATTCTCTCAACTCCCATCCTTCTTACTTCACTACCAGTTCCTGTTCCGGTCGTATCTCTATTCTTGCCCAGCCTAAATCCGACCAAGTTAATCCCTCAACTAAGAAGAAAGCTCGCGGTGGTTCATGGCTGTTTGTCTCCCACGATCCCGCAGACCCTGAATTGGTCCTCTCCCTTCTCTTCCCTTCCGAATCACCAACTCGATCTTCTGATCTCGTTTTCCGATTCGAGCCTTTGATTATCGCTGTTGAGTGTGTTGACATTGAAGCTGCCCAGTGCTTGGTTTCATTGGCAATATCATCTGGCTTTAGGGAATCTGGGATTACTAGTGCCAATAAGAAGAGAGTGATTGTGGGAATTCGATGTTCAATTAGAATGGAGGTGCCGTTGGGTGAAAGTGGCAAGCTTTTAGTTTCGCCTCAGTATGTGAAGTTTCTTGTAGATGTGGCTAATGAGAAAATGGAGGCAAATGGGAAAAGGACACAGTGTTTTTTCAAAGCTTTAATGGGAACTGTATTCATGGGCTCTACGGTTTTGGGCATTGGTGATAATTATTGTGAAGATGGAGAAGCTGATAACTTTGAGAGAATGGTTGAAGATTCTGATAACTTTGTGAGACCAGATGTACAGGCCCATATCGGTAATCAGAATTTTATGATGTGTTTTTAGTTGATATATCTTGAATTAATAGGAAAATAGCATTTTGTGTTATGTAATGGTGGCAGTTTGGTCTGGTATAGGCGTAGAACAATCTAAATCAAAATTCCGATATGCGCGGTCAAATTTGATTTTAAATTTCCTATAGTGATGTTAGAAAGATAAGATATTAAAATTCTAGAAGTCATTGAATTGATGTTTGAGACCCTGCGTGAGATTAACTAACAGGTTACTCGAGTAACATCAGAAATATGCAATTGGATTTTGCTAAGAGCAATCAAATTTACTCAATGAATAATTTTAACTGCATCAAATGTATCCCAGAATAAGGTCTATCCGTTACAATTCTGCGGATTGGCAATGTACCCTGTGCATATGTGACTAGTCTGAAAAGCTAATATACTTCGATTGCAGGATTCCTCTCTTTATGATGTGACACAATAGTGTTTGAATCATTGACAGGGAGTGCTGGTTCTTGTTGCAGTTTATCTGTTATTGAATTGCCAATATATGGTGAAGCTTCTGAGAAACTTTTCCTTTGGGGTCACTGTACTTGTGTCTTGAATCATAGAAACAGCGTTATTCTTTTATTTGGTGGTTTTGGAGGAATGGGAAGGCATGCACGACGAAATGATACTTTACTTCTTGATCCATTAACTGGAACATTAATGTCCATTGATACCGTCAACTCTCCATCTCCAAGAATTGGCCATACAGCTTCATTGGTTGGTGATTCTGTATTTGCTATTGGAGGCAGATCCGACCCCTTGAACATTTTGGCTGATGTATGGATCTTCAATATTGCTAGTAATCAATGGAAGTTATCTGAATGCACCGGCAGTGTATTTCCACCTAGGTAGTACCTTTAAATGTCATATTTTTCTTTAATACTTATTTTTCATAAATGCCATACAACATAGTTGTTAATTTGTTAGTGGACCAATGTTAAACTCTTAGGGCTCGTTTGGTTGGCGGAATGGTTATTCCGTGGAATAGGAGAAAAACGGATAGAAAAAGGTGAAGTATTTGCCTCAAATCCGCCGTCAGGATAGAATAGCTAGTCCTAGCTATGATACAACTCATGGAATAGTTATTCCTTCTCAAGAAAAAGAATAGTGATTACATGAGTTGTATGATAGCTAGGAATAGCTGTTCCATCCCGATGACGGATTCTAGGCAAATACATTGCTTTTTTCATTCGTTTTTCTACTGTTCCAATGAATAGCCATTCCGCCAACCAAACGAGCCTTTAGTATCCTGCTAGAGTGGGAATAATAGGTTTCATGACATGCAAGTGAAAATTAGATTTTTCTTAATTCTTCTACACGTGGCACAGGCATCGGCATGCAGCAGCTGTTGTGGGCTCACACATATATGTGTACGGTGGACTAAACAATGATGCTATATTTTCATCTTTGTATGTCCTGAATACCAAAAATCTTCAATGGAAAGAGGTATTGGTGGACGGGGTACAACCATGTGCTCGGCATTCACACTCAATGGTTGCTAAGGGTTCCAAATTATTCATGTTTGGAGGATACAATGGAGTGAAAGCTCTGGGAGATTTGTATAGCTTTGATGTGGAGACACAAGTTTGGAAGAAAGAAGAGACTTCTGGTAGAAGTCCACATGCAAGATTCTCCCATTCTATGTTTGTCTACAAAAGCTTTATAGGAGTTATTGGGGGCTGTCCTATGAGACAGCATTCACAAGAGTTGGCTTTACTTGATCTACCGACCCATACATGGAAGCATGTGACAGTGGATTATATCGGCAAGGAGTTGCTTGTACGTAGCACAGCCAATGTTGTGGGTGATGATCTTGTTATGGTTGGTGGTGGGGCTGCCTGCTATGCATTTGGAACCAAGTTTAGCAAGCCGTTCAAAGTTAAGTTGCTTCAGTTGATATCCTTGGATGAAAACGGTCATTCTGGTGGGGTCAAGAACGCAGAAACTTCAACTCATGGAATCAATTCTGAGGCTGATCAAAAGCAGTCAGTTGCTTCACATTGGGTGCTGCAGCTTCAAAAGAAACACGCGAAATTAGGAAAGGACATATTGAAGAAATTGGGATGGTTGGATCTTGCAAAAAAGGTTCACTCGCACAAGGATGGATTGCATATTTGCTTCCCTGTCACTCAAAATTTCCGTTCTATTATGTCAGAATGGCTGAGTGATGACAGGAAGGTGTTTGAAGGGAAGAGTAATATTGAAGAAGAAAAGGCTTCACTAAATGAGATCTCTTGCTCTACAGCATTGAATCTCCTCAAAAGTAGCGGTGCCACTTTGCTGGAAGTTGATGATATCGAAATCAGAAGAACCGCCAAATCTCCGTTCCAGATAATGAAAGAAGCGGTAGCTTCTCTGATCAAACATAAAGGCTTGTCAGAAGAACTGTTAGATCAGCTACCCACTAGGTTAGCTATTTGGAACTTTGGGATGCATTATTTTATAATAAACATCCCCAAAAGAGAGTGATGTAATTTTATGGTTCTTTCTTGGATGTAATTGTAACTGAAAGCTGTACTACTGTATGATGCCAGGTGGGAGCGATTGGGGGATATTCTAGTGCTTCCAGTTGCATGCTTCAAGGATCCTTCATGGGACTTAATTGGAGAGGAACTATGGCCTACCATAGCCAGATCGCTTAACACTAATCGTTTAGCTCGCAACGTAAGCTGTGTGCATGAGTTATTTCTAATTGACACTGCTATGTTGCTTAAAAGTGTGTTTAAATGTTTTAATAATAAAAGTTTGACTTGATAACTTATATGAGATAACACGTGGTGCTCTTATAATCACAGGTTTAAATTTGATGAATTTGTGGTATTTCAGGGCAGAGTTGCTCCAACTGGAACAAGGGACAGTACTTTGGAGATTCTTGTAGGAGATGACGGTTGGGTTGACCATCGAGAAAACGGAATTCTATATTCTTTTGATGCGACCAAGTGCATGTTTTCTTGGGGCAACCTTTCAGAAAAGCTTCGCATGGCCCATTTGAATTGTGAAGAGGAAGTTATAGTCGATTTGTTTGCAGGAATCGGATACTTTGTGTTGCCATTTCTTGTTAGGTACACTATTCGTCTTCCATCATCCAAAAACTTTGTGTTTGCCTGCACTCTTATCTGCCTTATCTGCTGCTCTATCTTTTTTGACTTGGTAACGGTTGTGAAATTCCCCCTAAATGTCATTGCAATAGGGCCCGGGCAAAATTGGTTTATGCATGTGAATGGAATCCCCATGCTGTGGAGGCACTCAAGCGAAATCTGGAAGCAAATTCTGTGTCTGATCAGTGTATAGTACTGGAAGGCGATAATCGGATCACAGCTCCTAGAGTGTGTGCTGGCTTGATTTATTACTTGGTTAAATGATTTTACGTTATTTGGATTCAGAAGTAGTAATGTGTTGTAAGTGATGACCTTATTTGGTTGGATTGCAGGGAGTTGCAGATCGAGTGTGTGTTGGTCTTATTCCGTCCAGTGAAGGCAGTTGGGTAACTGCTGTTACAGCATTAAGGTAACCCATTTTAATACATGCATACAGTTGGCTGAACGGACCGCCGTTGGTTAATTTCTGCTTTTTTTTCCAATTTTGACGGTATTTGTACTCCAGGAGTACGGGTGGGGTGCTTCACGTGCATGGAAATGTGAAGGATACAGAGGAAGGCTCGTGGATCGAACATGTCACGTGTTCAATTAATGAAATTGCGAGATCACAAGGTATAATCCTCTTCATTCTTCAAAGTTGATGTCTACTTGCAAAGGATTATACAACTGACTGATATTTGCAGGTCACTCTTGGGAGGTTTCAATGGAGCACCTCGAGAGGGTAAAATGGTACGCTCCTCACATCCGCCACCTTGTTGCTGACTTAAGGTGCACTCGCATTGTGACCAAACACTTCTAGATAGATGTAATGTTTCGCTAAAAAGGCTTGTTCTGCATTAAGCTAGTGTCTGTGAAATTTGGGCCTTGTTTGGGGTCGAGGGCTAGTACGCACAAATTTTGTTCCGCATTTTTGTCGCCTCAGCCCAGAACGGGGCCTTAATGGCATTGAGAGTATATACTTTGACACACCATCCATGAATCAATAAAAGTGGATTGCAATAAGATTGAAGACACATTTCACATTACTTATATGTCATATTGTTTTTTATTACTAGTTTCATATGTGTTATTTAGTGTAATGGTTGTAGATAGCTTAATCAGAATAATTGATTCTTTTATCCACTTGTACTTAGCTAATAAGATTTAATGGTAAAATTCATCAAGTTATGAACCAACCTTGATTCAAGCATAAATAATTAAATCCACATGATTAAACTCAAACTAACATATTTGTCACTAAATTCAATCTTACAGTGATAACATTTAAAATAAAAAGAACAATAGAAAACATTGATTGATCAATTCAAATATTAAAAATGCAACAATAATAATGTCAATTGAAAGACGAAATAAAGTTAAATAAAGCATCATTCCATGTAATTAAATCTTGATAATTACTTAATCCAAAGATACCAAAGGATTTTCATTGAAAAGTAAAACTAATAGAAATGAAGGAAAATGTCAAAAGCTGAAATAGCTAACCAAAAGGAAGTTTTATCTTTACCTTTTTCAATTATAGTTCAAATTTTTAGCATCATGAACTCGGCATTTTCAAAGCATGCGTGATCAGACAGACCACAAGAAGAAAACGAGCGAAGGTGTTATACATAAATTCATGTACTATTTGCATATATTTAAAATGACAAACAGATTATAAGGGATATGGTTTCTATATGTTCCCAACGAACATTCCTTTAACAGCTTTTTGAATCGAAGCTGATTTTTTTTTAAGATTTTCTGTTTAAATTTACCGCGAAATACCTGTTGTCCCAACTTAGTATATATCACCCAAACAGAATATGTTTCACTTAGTCCTCGTATTTTAGTCTGCTGTTTGCTATTATATTTTACATATAACTTAGCCGAATCTTTATTGGGTGGGTGAAGTATAATTCATGATTATTATAGTCCAATGAGCTTAACCACCTTTTTGGGTCATGTACTATAAAAAGTTTATCCTTTTAATCCCGGAGGTATTAGTTTCCTTACCTAAGTTATCCCTCTGTTGCCGGAGTTGCAATAGTTTTAATTAGGTGGAGCCGCAATGGGAAAAGTAGTAAATTATGGGACTAAAATACAAATAAACATAAAATAAGAATCGGCAATCTGAACCCTTCTTCCTCATTCATCTGATTTGGAACTAAACTTTAAGCATCCCTAATTAACAAAATTCTCTTAAATCATTGAACAAGATCGAAGAGAAAGAAGAAGCGTTTCCACGTATTCTTCAACTTTAGTAGTTAGGTTGATTTGCTTATCTAATTCATTTATTTCTACTGTATAGAGAATTCCACTACAATCGATGTCATGTAGGAGGACACTGTTTTTCAAAAACAATTTAGGAGGACACTGATTTTGGCATGAGGGAGGACAGTGGGATCAGAACTTACATCATCAATTGCAACAAATATTGCAGAATAAACGACTCTTCCAATTACTGATTTGAAAGTGAACAAAATTCAATACATTTACAGAACTAGGCCTTGAAGAAGAAACACTTGAATTTGCTACCATTCACATGACTTCCTTATTGGGCATACAAGTACAACCAAAACTATAAAACCATTTTATCCTGTAATTTATTTAAACCCCAAATTCGAAAAGATTGACCACTCAATTCTCACATCCTTCATTCATCATTACCAACAGACTATTTACAAGTTTAAACACAGCGACAAGATTATAAATTAACCTAATTTTTGAATTGGAAGAAAGCGTAGACACATTTCCTCTTTCTCTTTGATTTTGTCAAGGATTTTAGAATTCCATGTCAGAGATTTTTAAGGTTTTGCTTGAAAAGCAATCGAACGAGGGGAAGGGTTTAGAACTGACATTCTTTTCTTTTAATGTAAGAATATGTGTATTTGTAGTTTAGCCTTTTAAGTTAATAATTTTTCCATCATGTTAAAGAGAGGGACAACTTGGATAAGAGAAATAGTACCACGGGATAACATTAATATATTTTAAATTTATGTGAATAGTTTGATGCATTCTTCTCTTCTTCGATAATAGAATAAAAAGAATAATAATGAGTTCATTACAAAATTCCCGATTCTCTCAAGTTTGAGATGAAAAATATAATGTGATGTAGACCTGTTCGCGGACGCTAGGCCCGGCCCAAGCTCGTTTCAATGGGTCGGGTTTGGACACTCATTTTTCAAAAAAGCCCGACGCGAACCTGTCATAGGTCGAAGATTTATGAGCTGGGCCTTGTTTTTATATAAATACCTAAGCATGACCCGAGCCCGGCCTAATGAATAATTTTATTTATTTATTATATATTTATACATAAAATTTTTAATTATTTTAAGATCTTATATTTTATCCTATTAAATTTTTATACTTGATTACAATACATGTTACTAAATATTAAAGATTTTAAGTAAAGAATGCAATTATATTTAAAAGTTAAACATATTTTGGCTTTTTTCATATTTTTTCTATTAATTTTAATAAAAAATTTTATAACAAAAAATATATTCATGGGCTTGGGCCGGGCATAGGAATGACCTTGTTAACCTGAGCTTGAAAATATGAGCTAGGGTTAACGTTTTTTGTAAAAAGCCTGCTAAACCCGGCCCAAACCCCACGAGAATTGACAGTTATAATGTATGTGATCTATATTGGATATTAACCTAATCCTTGATAAACTACCCAACTCGTTCATACAAATGAGTCAAACTCAAATTAGTACCAAAATCTATTCCATTTATTCTCTTGGTTCCTTCGGGGCTTATTTCTCTGACATAAAATCGCCTTCTGATAAACTCCATTATCCCCCCTATCAAGTCAAGTTGCACCTCTAGCACGGCTGTTGAAATCTATTACTTTTAGTTTCATAGATAATGTTTATATCTGAAATAAAATCTTCAAGAGTTGTAAATAATTTTGATCTAAAAACGACATCTTTTGATATTCAGCAAGGAAACCCTGCATCAAAGAGCTCTAAAACTGGTTCACCCTTAAGTTTTGTCATCTCAATCTCTCATTCTAATATTATATTTGAAATGATAGGAATGCATTCTTGATGAAAAGAATTGAACTTGACCTTCGATTTCAAATCTCAATACATAAATTATATTATATAAGGGTATCTTCAACACTACATCCTCACTTTTTCATTTTTTATTTTATATTTGAAGGTGTTGTTTTGTATGGAGCTCTAGACCAACAAGTTTGCTGAACATGAGCTACCCTATTCAATGTTTGAATCATTTGTTTCTTACACTCTGCTTTTTAAAATTCTTTTTTGGTCCCATGTCTTCATTTTATTAATTTTACAAATTTTAAATTCATTGAACTTTGTTTTGAATAGGTTGATCATACAAAATTCGAAAAGTAAAAATAAGTATGGAAGTTTTTTTCCCAATTGGTTAGATACTCAAAAAGTAGCATCATATATTATCAAAAAGAGTAACGTCATATTAATATAAGTTTGTAAATCGATTTACTTTTTGAAATTGGTTCGTGCATTTTCGATTGCTAATCCTAAGTAAGAAGTCAAATGATTCGCTTCTTTTATTTTATTTTTTGGACAAAATAGATGGTTAGAATTGTCCAAATTGGAAAAGGAGTGAAGGTCTCTCAATAATTGCCAGGCTGTTAGATTTGCGAGTTCAAGAACTATCTGCAATGTCTAGAAGAAGCCAAGTCATTCTATTGAAATTCCAAATAAACCCTCCCCTTACCTTTTGTTTTGAAAAAATACAGAAGCTCTTGTGGATCCACAAGGTTATTTTGGACACTTGAGGTTTTAGGATTATATAAAATTGAATAAGGAGTTGGCTTTAAAAGTTTATGACCCACGATGGCACGAAGCCGTACTCTTGCTACTTTAAATTCCTTTGTGTTGAGTTAAGAGTGATGTTGGAGGAATATGGATCATTGATCCCAAAATCAATGGGTGGAATTTAAATATTTTTTTTGCCATTTATTGATGTTCAATCTTAGTTATTGAATATGGAATCAATATCCACCCAGTTTTCTCATCCTTTTTTTAATTCATTAATTTGATGATACTTTTGATCTTTAAACCCACCAAGTGTATCATTAGAAAATCTTGTTCCTTTATTGTAATCCCATAGAATAATGCGAGAATCTGTAGATGAAGCAATGCCAGAAGACAAGCAATAAAGCTCAAGCTTCACTTCAACTATGACAACTTGTAATTCCAGCACTCCTGTTGTTTTTGTCTTTCATCGATCATCACCATTTCCTCTTATCACCATATATTTATACTAATTCAAATCCCTAAGATTTAGCATTAACCCCATGACCTTTTAAATTACCTATTTGCAACAAAATCTTGAGCAATAGTGAGCCAATGGTTTCCCATTTTGGAATTCCCTAAAATTGGAAATGAATGTGGGGAATGGTCAAGTCCAACAATTCCTCATATGTTAATATCCCAAAAATAGGGTTCCCCATATATGAGGAATGATTCATTCCCCGTTTTAAGGGATTGAATAAAATATTATTACTTTTTTGAGAATTGAATAAAATAATATTACTTTTTACTTTTTTACTTTTTTTAGTTTTTATTTTGTTATTTTTTTATTGATTTAATAATGAAATATTATCATTTTAAAGTGAATTTGATTTGGGGAACAGAAAATGGAAAAGATAGTTAGAGAAAATACATTCTCCATAGTAGGGTTTGGAGAATAAAAAATGGGTAAAATAGTTGGACTTGCTCTAATTTCTGCAATTTGTGGCGACTGTTCCCTCTTCTGCTCCTTTGCATAAAGTCTGCTATTGAGTCACTTTAGTTGCTGCAAATTTGTGTATTAACTCCACATGCTTCTTTTGTTACACTTGATCCATTTCTAACTTGTCGGTCTTTCTTTAACTAGAGTTGGAGTACATTTTAATTTCTTCATTTCCGAATCTATATATATGAATGAGGATTTGAGAAGCGAATTAAGGATTGTTTAATGAGAGTGTGACTTTTTTTTGTTAATGATACAACAAACCAGACTTGTTGTACAGCAACAGAGGGTGTTGATTCAAAGAAATTGCAGACATCACTAATAGGGCATGTGAAGAACCATGCCTCTTATGCTTTTGATAGCTATTATCATAAGGAAGAATATTCTCATGAATCTTGTGATTTTAATAATCACCACTTATGACCATCAAGTAAGTTTTTTATAGTTTCAACAATAATAGGAATCCTGATATCATAGATACATAAAATTAATCAACTAAACAAACATGTTTTGTAATTGTAGCTAATCAACCAAACAAATTAATTAACAAATAGTTTAATTGTCTTACAGCTATAACTAACAAGAGTATTAGATTTCTCATAAAACAATCAATTCGATCTCTTTTTTCAAAAGTTACTTCCCTATCAATCTATTGCACCCCAGCAAATCATCATTCATATATGCAAAACCACCAAAACAATACTAATAAACTAAGCATTTTTTTTCATCTTCTACTTAATATTAGTATTGTATATCTTCTTTCCAAGATAGGTCGTATTTAGCTCTATTGACATAGTCACTGTGTTAATAGCTGAATGCTCAACGAACCCAAACTCATTGTTGTCCCATCCACTTCCATAGTTCAAGTACTCATAGTAAACTTTGCCATAACATACCTTACGCCGGTTAAGATTATGACATGCTCTCGTGGACCTGATTCATCCTCTTTCATTGCCAACTTGCCTTTGTCCTTAATATGAAAATTATACTCATAATCAGCTGATAAAGAGTAAAAACCAACTATAGGACCATTTCTTCTTATGTTTTGACAAGCATGAATTTAGCTTTCCATTTCTCCTAAAGTAAACTCAATTATGTGATTATACATGGGATACCTAGTCTTACTTGTCACAACCCCATTCTTAAAATTTTTATTGAGCACCAAACCCTTTCTCTCGATGAATGCAATAATTTTATCCTAGTATTTCACGTTCACTTCCATTTCTGCCATGGCATGATCCACTAATAAACTCGAGACTATCTTTTTAAATTTGTTCATTGCATGCAACAATCGTGTATGGGACTCTATGCAACAAATTATGACATTATAGGTTGGTCATATAGGTTTAACCGTGATAGCTAGATAAATTAGGTTTTGGATAATCTAATAGATACAAATTGAATTATGTCATAATAAATGATTTAAACTAGTATGCGTTAGGCATTTAATTATTTAATATGCATTATATTACATATTTACAAAATGAAAAAGTGACATAGATTTGATCTCTTATTGTGTAAGATTAAATATGAGATTCAAAAAAACAAATTTCGTCAAAATCCATCAAAATTTATCAAATGTATAAAAAAATTTAAAATGATTTTTTTCTATTTAATACTTCCTCCATCTCATTTTACTTGTTTTTTTAGAGTTTTGCCTTAAAATTAAAAAATCATTTAAAAAGATTAAATTAACATTTAATATTTATCACATTGATTAATTGATTAGTAATAATCTCTCTCCTCTTATATAATATTTCATTTTGATTACAGTGAAATGAAATAAATTTTTTAAACAAAACAAAAAAATTATTATTATTAATATGGATAAAATTTACCTATAGTTGAAAGAGAGATGAAATAAACCCCTTAATTACGAGGAAAGAATTATATTGTTATTAACAATATAAAGGGTATAAATAAATGAAATATGAAAAAAAATTAATAAATGACAATTAAAATAGGAAGGGATAAGCAAATATTTTGATTGTTTTACATTTATAACTAACAAGAGTTCCAATTTTCTCATAAAAATATCAATTCGAACTCTTTATTCAAAAGTTGCTTCTATATCTAAGGCATCCCTCGCAAATCATCATTCATATATGCAAAATCGTTAAAACAATACTAATAAACTAAACATTTCTCTTCACCTTCCACTTAATGTTGGTACTGTAGATCTTCTTTGCAAGATAGGTCGTACTTACCTACTATTGGCATAGTTACTATATCAATAACTGAATGTTGAACTAACCCAAGCCCATTGCTACCCCATCCACTTCCAAACTTGTTCAATTACTCATAAATAAATTCTGGCGTAACATATCTTATGACCGAATACATAACTAAATGGTAGCTATCAACTACAGGACCATTTCTCCTGATTTCTCGATAAACACGAAGGTAGTCATCCAATTTTCCAAAAGTACACTGTGTTTTGTGATGAAGCATAGGAAACCTAGTCTTGGTTGTGATGAGATCGTCCTTGAAACCACCTTCGAGCACCAAACTGCCGCTCTACAAATGCTATAATTTTTCCCCATGATCTCGTCCTCACATCCACCCCAGCTACGAGATGATCCACCGACAAGGTTGGGACCCTCTTTTTGAAATTATTCTTCGCATACCATGTGCGAGCCTCTATACAACTGATAATGGAATTGTACATGCACGTTGGCCCTGTTGAAATCCAAAGTTAACCATATACAAATTGTGATAGTACCTTTCATTTTCTTAAAAAAGTTCAGTAATTGAGACTCTGAGGTCAAGAAAACACACTGCCACTTTTTTTCACTTTCTAAAAAGGGCAAACATGATGCATCTTATGTTGAAAAAATAATTAAACTTAGTTATGGAGTGATGAAGTGTCATGTGTACGTGTCATCCAACTGGAGAGAAATGAATCAATCAGCATGAGTCACTAGAATATGAAGTGATGATGTGTCATGTATGTTGATACGGGGTGATGAGTTTGAAGTAAAAACAAGGGAATGTGACATGTGTCATTTGGTAATTAGGACATGTGCATTATTGTTTGAGAAACTCTATGAATAGAGTTGTGTGTACGAATGAAGATATGAAACTAAAAAATAACATAATCAAGTGTGTTTATAATACTTTAAAAGTATTTAGAGGAAATGTTACATGCGTAATGCACTACATCAAGACCTTCTTGAACTTGTACATAAAAACCCTTTCGTCCTTGAATTTTTAAGAGTTCTCATTGAACTTGCAAAAAGCGACCCATTTGGCTCCCCCAATGACACGTGCCAGTTTCTAGTTGGAGATAGAAAAATGACATTTTTGAAAATTCAAACCAACCAAAATCTGACACATGGCATTTAAGGGGGGCAATGGGTCCACTTTTTAA
>CATIWQ010058372.1:0-34953 GCA_949673415.1 Euphorbia schlechtendalii | reverse complement strand
TCAGAAGTCAACCAATCATGAATAGATGCCTATCCATTGTGGATAAGATTAAAGCTTCTAAACCAATCACAATGAAGTGATGCAATCTTTCGCCAATGGATACAACTCTTCATTTGGATAGACACAACCCTTTGAACTCTATAAATAGGGCTCCAAACCTTACAAATTTCATGCATGGTGTGGTATTGGAATTAAAAAAAGTGATAGATAAAGTGTGTGTGTAGATAGAGAGTGAGATTATTTAGTTAGCGAGAAAATGTTTAAGTGATTTGAATCCTTATTTCGATCACTAGATTTCTCTACATATTCGAGCGATTCTTGTATGAGTGTACTTGTAAATCACTTATTAATAAAAGTTTTCGTTCTTCAACATTCGTTTTGCTCGATATTCACAAAGAATAGCATCCTAGCAGAGGTTCTGTATGGGCCGAGACGGAATTCAAAACTGACGCAGGAATTGTGGCAATTAATGACTCCCATTAAAGAGTGCATACGGTTTGATCAACTTTAGCTTTCACTTGCATACCTTACAACTTTACTTTGCTTTCTACTTATACTTTCTATTACGAAGTTTATGATATGTCTATGTATCATAATGCGTATTTCATGTTGAGTCTTTTATATTAATCAAGTTATATGCCATTGAGTTAACTTTAAGAGTAGTTTCGGGGTTAACGAGATTGTGTATAATCACTGAATCTGTGATTTTAACGCTGTTTAGTGAGCCAAAATTTTTAGAATGGTAACTTGCTGAATGTGGCTATATAGGAGCAACCTATACTAAGCATAGTAATATTGTTGTCCAGGTTTATGTACTTGTCTTAATTTGTTTGCACTAGATTTAGAAAAGTCATTTCATGTGTTGCTCTTAGGTGAATCATTGAACATCTGAGTGTCTAGAATCGATTATGTTAAATTAGTCTAGTGAACATAATAACTTTGTTGAACTTGCATGTTTTCTTTGCTATACTTATTTCGTAGGAAAAATCTATATATTTAGAATCTCTAGTCTTCCATACATATATCTATCCATTCTTCATTCCAATCCTCCCAACTAAAATCCAATAATATTTTATTTTCATTATTCCGTTTTTCTTGTTGATCTTTAGAGTTAGTCCTTCCATGTGGGATCAATATCTTTTAGAACTACATCGTAATTGTATACTTGTAGTGGTCACCATTTTTCTATTTAGATAAGCGGTACTGACAACACCTATTTGTATTTTGAACTTATATCTCATCGGTAGGAAAGTGGGAGACAAGGCTTTTGGCTTCATTATTAAATAAAAAATCCTAGGAGCTATCAAAGTCGAAACCTTGCGAACAGTTGTATGTAGATAGAGAGTAAAATTATCTAGTTTTCGCTACGTTCATAAATGTTAGCGAGAAAATGTATAAGTGATTCAAATCCTTACTTCGATCACTAGATTTCTCTACATATTTGAGCGATTGTTGTATAAGTGTAATTGCAAATCACTAATCAATAAAAGTTTTCATTCTTCAACATTCGTTTATTTGATATTCACAAAGAATAGCATCCTAGCGGAGGTTCTGTATGAGTCGAGACTGAATTCAAAGCAGATGCAGGAATTGCTAGAATTGACTCCCATAGAAAAGTGGATACAGTTTAATCAACTTTAGCTTTAACTTGCATACCTTACAACTTTTCTTTGCTTTCTACTTATACTTTCTATTTCAAACTTTATGATATGTCTATATGTTATAATGTGTATTTCATGTTGAGTCTTTTATATTAATCAAGTTATATGCTTTTGAGTTAACTTTAAGAGTAGTTTCGGGGTTAATGAGATTGTGTATAATCACTGGATCTGTGATTATAACGCTGTTTAGTGAGCCAATATTTTTGGAATGGTAACTTGCTAAATGTGGCTATGTGAGAGCGACCCGTACTAAGCATAGTAATATTGTTATCCAGGTTTATATAATCGTCTTAATTCGTTTGCACTAAATTTAGAAAAGTCATTTCATGTGTTGCTCTACGGTGAATAATTGAATATCTGAGTACCGAGTCTGTTAAATTAATCTAGTGAACGTGATATCTTTGATAACCTTGCATGTTTTCTTTGCTATACTTGTTCGTAGGGAAAATCTATATACTTTTATCTTCTCTAATCTTTCATACATTTATCTATTCATCCATCATTCCAATCCTCGTAACTAAAATCAAATCCATTTTATTTTCTTTATTCCATTTCTCTTGTTGATCTTTAGATTTGGTCCTTCCCTGTGGGATTGATATCTTTTAAAACTAAATCGTAACTGTACACTTGCAGTGGTCACCATTTTTCTATTTAGATAAGCGGTATTGACAACACCTGTACGTAATTTGAACTTTTATCTTATAGGTTGAAAAGTGAACAAGGTTTTTGGCTTCATTTTAGAATATACCCCTCAGAGTCATTAGAGTCGAAACTTTGCGATCAGGTCACAATGACCCGCGGGCTAACCCGTGCACCTCTTACAAGGCAAGCCCTTGTGGGCTTGCCTTATTTCCTCAAGCATGGGCTCACGAGGTTTCCGCGTAGGCCCCACTTCGAACAACCCGTATTCGTTTGGGACCCACTCGTAATGGGAAAAATACTTTTGCTCCGCTCTATGTAATTTTTTCCTATTTTATCTTTATTCTCTTTAATTTTAAATTCAGTCCAACCAATTAATAATTCTTCTAACGAATTCGACAACTCGTATTTTCGGCATTGACCTAGTCTAAAGGTTCTTTACTTAGTTTGATAAAGACCCATAGTGTATGACCTCATAGGATCCTAAAGTATAGAGCCGCTAGAGGTTAACCTAAACTTGGCTTCCCATCCAGGAACCTTTAAGCTCAGTGTTCCAGACTGATATGGAACCCGATAGGTCTAGACGATCAAATGGGCTTTCTAGCAAAGGCGTATGATTCCCCGATACTTGGACCATTACATGATTGTGATTTGATCCAGTTCTGCAGTAGTAACCAATAAAATACACTCCTTCCATCAGGTTAAGTACCATCTAGTTTATTGAGCTCGGATTAAGTATCAGCTCATGTAATAATCGTAGCTATCCTGGAGTTAAACTTGTTCACTAAGAACACCATTCGGTCATCATGTATTAAAATTGACTAGAAACATGTTCTATCAATCTTATACTCTGATTAGAGGTTTATGAGTGTATCACTTCAACAAGGGGCCCTAAGGTACATCTCTCATTATATCACTATATCAGGAGCGATAGATCCCATCTTGATTACTCGGCATACGAACATGTGATCATCACTATACCTGTAATCACTCGTATCATCCTGATCGCTAAGGTATGAATAAGTATGACCTAAAGTATGGGAACTCCTACACAAGGTAACTAGTATCTCAGGTCTTGGGATACTTGTACTGCTACTGCAATAAGACATGACATCAACACATGGATATAGTTATTTTCGAGTGTCTGTCTTTTAGCGTTCTCCAATGTATTACCCGAATATATTCATGTGTTAACTCAAGGTACCACCTTCAGCTCGTGAGATCGGTTGCTTGGATCTAATCCAAGGAGTAAGCCTACACATGCTAGTCTATCCGTTCCATTGATGTCCAGTCTCAATGAAACTATGACCAGAGATATTTAGACTATTCATAGTAACATGTATGTGTAGTTCTCACACCACATAGCTCCCACTATATCCGTGCACTTTTACGCTACGAAGTAGTCATGGACTTTGTCTCATCAATGTGCATATACATATTTAATACTATACATATATGATACCAGCGAGATACATAAATAAACAAAAAGCACTGATAAGCAACAAAGATGCCTTAATTATCATTAATAATAATTCGAACCGTTTGTACATTATAGCTAATAAAGATATATCTCCCTAATTGCATCTACGACATACATCATGTCTAACAAGAAACACAATGAAAACACCAATTCAAAGTTGATTCGGTTAAAAAGTATACAAAAGGAAAAGCAAATTTTGTTATTATCTCAGTTGAGGCAAAATCAATTTCCATGGCCCTTTTCAGCAACACATAAAAAAAAATCTCAATAAAGTAAAGATGCATAGCCCAACCACTTTCACTTGCTGCTTCTTCTTCACCTACTTTGATCCATCATTTAAGTAAACCCTAAATTCTCCATTTACCCCCTTTTCCCCCTTTCCATGATCATTAATTTGTCCACTTCTTTTCGTTGTCCATGAATTTCAAACAAAAAAAAATCTCATCTTCCTTCAATGTACTCATCGTCATCGACTTCGGTTACTGAAATTCCACCATTGATTTGAGTTCGTTTTTTTCTTAGAAACAATTTAGGTGAAGATGGAAAATGGTAAAGTAATTAGGTTTTTATTTTTTTATTTTTTTCAAATAATGACGTGGACAACTTGTTTCTGCATTTGGTACAAGTCAGGTAGAGTGTTTTGCACGCACTAGGAGTAGACCGGTTAAGTGGGTTGAAAGGGGTTATGATATGCAATTTTAGCAAGTTCAAGGGGTAACGGGGTGCGTTTGGAAGTTGAGGGGGTAGTTAGTTTTTGTAGCCAAGTACATGGGGCAAACTATGCATTAGACAAAAAAATAAAAGTTACTAAATGACTTGGTTTAAAAGCAAACAATCCATTGAAAAAAATTTAGCTTGAATTATTTTATGTCATTTGTGACAATTTCAAACATTGTAATATTTTTAGATGTTGAAGTTGAGAATCTATTGTTTTTTGTTTAAACCATTTACAATTTTTAAATAGAAATGTTCTTGTAATCATGGTTTGACTTAGAACTATGCTCACTGTGGGAAAATAGGATGACTAAGAAACTTTTAATGTAAAGTTTCATCTTTAAGATTAGGGCGGGGATTCACTAAACCCAACTGCACCCACACATGTGTGGAATGGGCATAAAAAAGTCATGATACATGAAATAGAGAATCCTCGAAACCGCTCTCAAATGTATAGGATGCGGAGTAGGGTTAAAGCAAACCGCTCTGGCCTTGTTCAGTGACGGTGCCAAAACCTCGAATGAAGTGTGGCACACTGATAGAAGGATTCTGACCGTTAACCGTAACTTCCTGTTAGACATGATGTATGCCTCGAAGGATTCCGACCGTCAACCGTAACTTCGTATTAGACATGATGTATGCTCTAGAGGTAATTAGGGCGATATGTCTTTATTAGCTATAATGTACAAACAGTTTTGAATTATTAATAATAATCAAAGGCATCTTTATTACTCATCAGTGCAATCTATTTATTGTATCTCGCTGGTATCATATATGTTTAACAATGTATATTCGCATTAATGAAACAAAGTCCATGACTAATTCATAGCGTAAAAGTGCAAGGACATAGTGGGAGCTATGTGGAGTGAGAACTACATATACGTGTTACTATGAATAGTTTAAATATCCCTAGTCCTAGTTTCATTAAGACTGGACATCAATAGAGCGAATAGACTAGCATGTGTAGGCTTACTCCTTATATTAGTTCCAAGCAACCGATCTCACGAGCTGAAGGTGGTACCTTGAGTTAACACATGAATATATTCAGGTGATACATTAGAGACCGCCATAAGATAAACACTCAAAAATAACTATATCCATGTGTTGGTGTCATGTCTTATTGCAGTAGCAGTATGAGTATCCTCAAACCTGAGATATTGGTTACGTTATGTAGGAGTTGCTATACTTTGGGTCACACTTATTTATACCCCGGCGATCAGGATGATACTGGTGATTACGAGTATAACGATGATCACATGTTGGTAAGCTGTGTAGTCAAGATGAGATCCATTGCTCATAATATAGTAATATAATGGAGATGTACCTCAAGGCCCGTTATTGAAGTGACACACTCATAAACCTCTGATCAGATTATAAGATTGATGGAACGAATTTTCTAATCAATCAAGATAAAAAACAGCTGAGTGGTGTTCTTTGTGAACAAGTCTAATTCTAGGATAGCTACGGCTATTACATGAGCTGACAATTAATCCGAGATCAATAAACTGGATGGTACTTAACTTGATGGAAGGGGTGTATTGTACTGGTTACTACTGCAGAACCGTGAAATCAGTGAGAAGAATTATTAATTGTTTTAACCGAATTAATAATAAAAAAGGAATAATGAAAAGATAGGGAAAAATAGTCAGAGCGAGCAAGGGAATTTTCCCATTGCAAGTGGATCCCGAAAAGAACACGGGTTATTCGAGGTGGGGCTCACGCAGCTATCCCTTGAGCTAAAAAACTCGCGGGCCGCTAGCCTACAAGCGCTGCCCATGGCAGCACTTGCGCGAGCCGCAAGCATCGGCTTGTGCAAGCATCGGCTTGTGGTAAGCCACAAGCCCATGCTTGCGGCTAATGCTAGGGCTTCCCTCATGAAACCCGCTAGTCAGCCTGCGGGCTACCCTAACCGCGTGGCTGACCCGCCTGCATTTATCCTATCCCATGCAGAGTTAGAGGGAGAGTCTAACACTCGTCCATTTTTCCCTATAAATAGCAGTGTTTTAAAAAGTGCTAGGCGTTAGGCGGGAGCTAGGCGCAGGCAGGGCCTAGGCGGATTCAATTTTTTTTATTATTTTAATATTTAATAATATATAATAATTATTATAACATAAATACTAATATTCTAATACAATAAAATGAGAACATTAACAATTCAGTTTGATATATGATAACATAAAAAACATAAAATAATAAAAAATCGCTACGGTGTTCTTAAAAATCCCGCCTAGGCGCCGCCTAGACTCCGATTTTTAAAACACTAAGTTTTTTATGTTATTTTTTTTATTAAAATATTGATTTTTTTAATTAAAAAATCGGCGCCTAGGCCGCCTAGGACCGCCTAGGCACCGCTTAATCAGTCTTCCGCCTAACACCGCTCGATTTTACAAAATCGCGGCGGTGTTCTTAAAAATCCTGCCTAGGCCCGATTTTTAAAACAATGATATTTAATAATATATAATAATTATTATAACATAAATACTAATAGTCTAATACAATAAAATGATAACATTAACAATTCAGTTTAATATATAATAACATAAAAAATATAAAATAATAAAAAATCGCTGCGGTGTTCTTAAAAATCTCACCTAGACCTCGATTTTTAAAACACTGAGTTTTTTATGTTATTTTTTTTATTAAAATATTGATTTTTTTAATTAAAAAATCAGCGCCTAGGACGGCCTAGTGCCGCCGAGGACCGCCTAGGCACCGCCTAATCAGTCATCCGCCTAACACCGCCCGATTTTACAAAATCGCAGCGGTGTTCTTAAAAATCCCGTCTAGGCGGCACCTAGGCCCGATTTTTAAAACACTGATATTTAATAATATATAATAATTATTATAACATAAATACTAATAGTCTAATACAATAAAATGATAACATTAACAATTCAGTTTAATATATAATAACATAAAAAACATAAAATAATAAAAAATCGATGCAGTGTTATTAAAAATCCCGCCTAGGCAGCGCCTAGGCCCTGATTATTAAAACACTTAGTTTTTTATGTTTTTTTATTAAAATATTGATTTTTTTAATTTAAAATTTGGGGCTTAGGCTGCCTAGGACCGCCTAGGCGCCACCTAATCAATCCTCCGCTTAACACCGCCCGATTTTACAAAATCACGGCGATGTTCTTAAAAATCCCGCCTATGCCCGATTTTTAAAACACTGATATATAGACTTCTAAACCTCTCTTTATTAATATACACCAAAAAGCATTGATCTTGTTTTTCTCTCTGATTTCTATTCTCCTCTTTTATTGTTGTGCTATATCCTCCAAGAGTTTATCCAAACAAATTGAAGAGTTCTTTTAGAAGGCTCTAAGTTCAACTGAGCTTTTGGTTTTGGTTTTCGGGTTGATTTACGAGTGGTCTAGCAACTGCTGTCAATTGACGGGTTCTACCTCTCCGAGGCTTTGGTCAGTGAAGATCTGTGTGGATCAAGTCATAGAGGCTCTCCTAGTTTGGAAGCTTGTGCTGTCAGAATTGTTCAAAGGGAACACCACTATCAAAAGAGAGATCAAGCACGCATCAACTGGTAATGCTCTAATCTTTAGATGCTAGGTTTCTTTTATATGTTTCATAAACCTAAAAGCATCTATGAAACATTTTAACTTAGATTATTTCAATCATAGTATGCTTAGGAGATCTTTAAGTTAATTTGAAGTTTTTGAAATTTCACCGTGCAACCTATGCATGTTCAATTACTTTCTTGATTAACCAGTAGTGATATCAGAGCTTGCCTTATGCTATGCATGATTGATAATAATATGTTGAAATGTGATTTTCTATGAATTGACTAAAGTATGCTATACATGACTTAGGTTTCAATTCTTGTTATAGAAAATGATGTGATAACTAGATTAAGGTTTTGCTTAAAATTAGTCTAGGTGATTATCATATATAATTAGCAAAGTTTTACCACATGGGTAAATGCTTTAATTAAGGGTCATCCGGTACTTCACTTAATTACAAAAAGAAATCTTTAAATCATAATTATTCGTGGTATAACAAATGAAATTACCCATGGTAATTTTGGCGAAGAATGGACAAGGCTGCTCATTCACTTTAAGGGGGCCTCTCCTACCTGGAAATTACCATCGGTATTAGATTCAAGTATATCCAAGGGATTTTTATGACTTAGTCAATTTCTAGTATGGGAATTTATTCCGCATATAATTTTACAAACGTGGTTTAAGTTGTTAAATTAAAACATGTAGACATAGGTGTAAGAACTTAAACATGGACCTTGTTTGTTTTGCATTCTATTTAGAGTCTTGGCATAATGGAATGATTATGATGTAACAGTCAGAGCATGTTCCTTAGAGTTAATAATTCCTAATAGCTCGGGATTATTATTTCATAATCATATCCATCGTATAAGACTTAGACTAGGGCGAGACTAGTGGCACCAATAAAATCCCTACAATGATATTAAGGCGGAAAAATGTCTTCCTGTCATAAGTCATGATATGAGCCTTATTAACAGATGTAAGCACATGTACAACATGCATTCCTTTAACATGTGTTTGGTCATGAGACTAGATGAGGTTAGTGCCTTAACCAAAGAGGGTTAGTTGTTCATATTATTGGAGCTAATGTCGAATTAGAGACACATTTGAGGAGTCGTACAGTTGGGTATGCATGTCTCGAGAAAGAGAACTCAAATAGATTAGCAATGGTAAGAGATGCAAATGGACGGGTTCCAACCATAGTCATATTATTATGACTTGACCTGTGATAGTGGGGGTCATGATGAGTGGCCATGGATACTACCTACTAAGGAAAATTGGTTCGACCAAATTTCCCAAATTTGAGTAAAAGGGGCTATTGAAATGTCGATAAAATAGTAGGAAATTATGTGTTTAATTAAAAATCTTTTATTAAATGCATGTACATATATTAATGTCTAAGCAAATTCTATTTTATATCTAGGTTGAACAATGAACCCAAACATAAACCTTCGCTCGAGTACTTAACATCAAACTGACATGGATCAATTTTGACGACTGGTTCGAAGTTCTTAAAGAGGAACTTAAGAAAAGCCACATGGATTATGTCTAAGATAATTCGAAACCAATCAATCTTGATGATGACGCTTCTATCCAAGAGAAAGAAGCATATCTTAGGCATAAGAGATATGCTTACATTGTATCACTTGTAATGCTTGAGATCATGAGCTGGAAGCTTAAGAAATAGCATGAAGGCATGGATTTAAAATCCATGATAATTCATCTCAGAGGACTTCATGCAAGCATGAGAGTTGAGTGGAACGAAATTTTGAAGTTCCTTTGTAACTCTGGGAGAGATAATGGGATCCTAGCCACTGAGCGATGCATTGAATACTTACAGTATTCATGAAGATTGGCTCAAATAGGAATCGAGACAGATTCCAATCATGATATACAACTAATGATAGGAACCCTATCTGATAAATATTCACCTTTTATGAAAGAATATCTTATGTCAAGAAGGACAGACAAGACATCTGAGTTTATAAAGAAAACTAGAAGTTTTGGGCATGGTCTGGTGGCAAGAGGAACAAGTGCCTTGGCAAGTAAAGCTTGCATTAAACGTAAAGGTTTAAAACCCATCGGCAGGAAAATCAGAAATTTGGTTATTGAAAAGGGGAAACCCAAAGGATTATGTTTCCTATGCGGAAGTCCCAAACACTGGAAACGTGATTGCAAAGCTCTACTTTCTGAACAAGTGAAGAAGAAGCCAAGTCAAACATCTGCTTCAGGTATGTTCATGATAAAGAGTTTCTCTACAGTTCCCGATGAGTCTACTTGGGTATTAGATACTAGTTGTGGTACTCATATTTGTATTTCTGTGCAGGGATTACGGAATAGTTGGAGGCTTGCAAAGAGGGAAATGGACCTAAGAGTTGGGAATGGAGCACGGGTTGCTGCAACAGCTGTAGGGACATATAGCCTTTGTTTGCCTAGTGGACTAGTTTTAGTTCTAAACAATTGGTATTATATTCCAGCTGTCACTAAGAATATTATTTCTGTTGCACTTCTAGCAATGGAAGGATTTGAAATTTTATTCACTCATAATAAATGTAAAATTCAGCATGACAATATTCTTTATGCTTGTGGAATATCTTTGAATGACATATATGTTCTAGATACTAAAATTGAAATTCTAAATATGAACACTATTAAGAAATCGAAATTAGATAATGAGAAATCCTCATACTTATGGCATTGTCGTCTAGGCCACATAAATGAGACTCGCTTAACTAAGTTACACAAATGTGGAGACTTAGACCAATGGAATGGACTTCCTATGGTGTGTGCGAACCTTGTTTAAAAGGGAAGATGACTAAGAAATCTTTCAAAGGAAAGTGTCAACGTGCCACTAGTACCTTGGAAATAATACATTCCGATGTATGTGGTCCAATGAGTGTTAAGACACATGAGAGTTTCGTCTACTTCATAACCTTTATTAACAATTACTCGTGATATGGTTATTTGTACCTTATGAGGCACTAGCCAGAAAGTTTTGATGCTTTTAAAGAATTTAAAGCTGAAGTAGAGAAATAGCTTGGGAAAAATATCAAGACCTTTTGATCTGATCGAGGTGGTGAATACTTAAACTAGGAGTTTCAGGATTATCTAAGGGATAATGGAATTTTATCCCAATGGACACCTCCTTATACACCCTAACACAATGGAGTGTTTGAAAGGAGAAATCAAACCCTACTCGATATGGTTCGGTCCATGATGAGCCAAGCAGAACTCAGTAGATCCTTTTAGGGTTATGCACTTGAGAATGCAGTTTATATACTAAATAGAGTACCCTCTAAATTAGTTGATCAAACTCCATACGAGTTATGCTATGGTAAGAAACCCGCTCTTTCTCACCTGAGAGTTTGGGGATGTCCTGCATATGTTAAAAGGACAAGTTTAGATAAGCTGGGTGCTAAGTCTGATATATGTCTATTTGTAGGTTACCCTAAGGAGACTATAGGGTATACCTTTTATAATTATGAGGAAAAGAAAGTCCTTATTTCTAGAAATGCTCAATTCCTCGAGAATGAGCATATACTTGTGAAAGCTAGTGGGAGCATTCTTGAGTTAGGTACTCAAGTAGCTCAAATAGACAGTCAACTGATTATGCCTACACCTATTACACAAGATAGTGTAACCATTGAATAACCTATTATTACATCGACATTGCGTAGGTCAGGTCAAGCTCCAATCGCTCCCGACCAATACAGTTTTATCATCACTAATGATAAACATCTCTTCCTTATGGAAGATGATGAGCCCAAGATTTACAAGGAAGCAATGGAAGGCTCAAAATCTGATAAATGGCTTTCAGCCATGAGATCGGAGATGGACTCCATGTACAAAAATCAAGTATGGAACTTGGTTGATGTTCTAAGTGGGATTAAGCATATAGGATGCAAGTGGGTTTTCAAGAAGAAAATCGACATGGATGGTAACATAGTTACCTATAAAGCAAGGCTGGTTGCAAAAGGGTACAGTAAAAAAGAAGGCATTGACTGTGGTGAAACCTTTTCACTGGTGGCCATGCTAAAGTCTATCAGGATACTCCTTGCCATAGCCGCTCATTGCGATTTTGAAATTTGGCAGATGGATGTGAAGATAGCATTCCTTAATGGGAATCTAGACAGAGATCTGTTTATGACACAGCCCGAGGGTTTCGCATCCAAGGATGGCTCTAAGGTATGCAAGTTGTAGAAGTCCATTTATGGACTTAAGCAAGCATCAAGGAGTTGGAATATTAGGTTCGATGAGAAAATCTGAGAAATCGATTGCGTATCAAATGCTAATGAGCCCTGTGTATATAAAAAGGCTAGTGGGAGTGCGATTGTTTTCCTTGTATTATATGTCGATGATAGATTATTAATAGGAAACGATATTCTTTTTCTTTAGACAGTTAAGACATGGTTGTCAAAGAAGTTCTCCATGAAAGGCCTTAGAGAAGCAACTTTTATAATTGGTATTAAATTTACCGAGATAGATCCAAAAGGATGCTAGGTCTTTCACAAAGTACATACATAGACAAGGTTTTAGCTAAATGTAACCTTGAGCAGTCAAGAAAGGGTTATCTCCCAATGTCTCACAGGATTAACCTTTCTAAATATGAGTGTTTGAGAATAGAAGAAGAGAGACTGCGCATGAATGGAATACCCTATGCCTCAGCGGTAGGGTCCATTATGTATAATATGGTATGCACTTGGCCTGATGTCTCACATGCGTTGAGCTTCACGAGCAGATTTCAATCTGATATAGGTGAGAAGCACTGGATGGCCGGTAAAACTATCCTCAAGTACTTACGCATGACTAAGGACTTGTTTTTAGTATATGGACAAGGTGATCTCACTTTAAAGGGATACACCAATGCGAGTTTTCAGTCTGACAGGGATGATTATAAGTCTCAGTCGGGTTATGTGTTTATGTTTAATTGAGGGGCAGTTGCTTGGAAGAGTTTCAAACAGGATACGACTACCGATTCAACCATAGAATCTGAGTACAGAAGCAGCTAAACAAGCCGTATGGTTTAAGAGATTTATTGGTGATCTTAGTATGGTGCCTAGCATTGTAAATTCGATAGCAGTCTATTGCGATAACAATGGGGCTATTGCTCAGGTAAAGGAGCCACGGTCTCGTCACAGAAACGAACATATACTCAGAAAATATCATCTCATAAATGAGATGGTAGCTAGAAAAGATATAAATTTAGAATACGTCCCAACGGATAAAAATCTAGGGTATGGGCTAATTGACTCAGGTTAAGCATGACCAGCATGTTAACGAGTATGGTATGAAGCACATGGCCAATTGGCTCTAGTGCAAGTGGGAGATTGTTAGACATGATGTATGCCCCTAGAGATAATTAGCGTGATATGTCTTTATTAGTTATAATGTACAAACAGTTTTGAATTATTAATAATAATCAAAGGCATATTTGTTACTTATTAGTGCTTTCTCTTTATTGTATCTCGCTGGTATCATATATGTTTAACAAAGTATATATGCATTGATGAAACAAAGTCCGTGACTAATTCATAGCGTAAAAGTTCAAGGATATAGTGGGAACTATGTGGAGTGAGAACTGCACACACGTGTTACTATGAATAGTCTAAATATTCATAGTCATAGTTTCATTAAGACTAGACATCAATGGAGTGGATAAACTAGCATGTGTAGGCTTACTCCTTGGATTAGTTCTAAGTAGTCGATCTCACGAGCTGAAGGTGGTACCTTGAGTTAACACATGAATGTATTGGGGTAATACTTTGGAGACCGCTATAAGACAGACACTCGAAAATAATTATATTCATGTGTTACCTTATGTAGGATTTTCTATACCCTACAATCAGGATGATACAGGTGATTATGGGTATAACGATTATCACATGTTGGTAAGCAGTGTGGTCAAGATGGGATCCATCACTCCTGATATAGTAATATAATGGAGATGTACCTTAGGGCCCCTTATTGAAGTGACACACTCATAAACCTCTGATCAGAGTATATGATTGATGGAACAGATTTTCTAATCAATCAAGATACAAAATGGCTGAGTGGTGTTCTTCGTGAACAAGTATAATTCGAGGATAGCTATGGCTATTTCATGAGCTGACACTTAATCCGAGCTCAATAAACTGTATGGTACTTAACATGATGGAAGGAGTGTATTTTACTGTTTACTACTGCAGAACCTGATCAAGTCACAAGCAAGTGACATTCCAAGTATCGGGGGATCATATGCCTTTAATAGAAAGCCCATTTGATCGTCAAGAGCTATCGGGTTCCATAACGGTCTGGAACACTGAGCCTAAAGGTTCTTAGACGGGAAGCCAAGTTTAGGTTAACCTCTTACGGCTCTATACTTTGGGTTCCTATGAGGGCACACACTTTGGATCTTTATCGAACCATGTAAAGAACCTCTGGACTGGGTCTACACAGAAAATACAAGTCATGAAATTAGTGAGAAGAATTATTAATTGGTTTAACCGAATGAATAATTAAAAAGGAATAATGGAAAGATAGAGAAAAATAGTTAGAGCGAGCAAGGGAATTTTCGCCCGGAAAAGAACACGGGTTGTTCAAAATGGGGCCCGCGGGGTTGCAAGCGTGCAAGCACTGCCCATGGCAAGGCTTGTGCAGGCCACAAGCTCGCGGGTTGCCTTACTCGCGTGGCTGACCCGCCTGCAAGGGATATGATATCCTATGCAGAGTTAGAGGGGGAGTTTAACACTCCCCCATTTTTCCCTATAAATAGGCTTCTAAACCTCTCATTATTAATATACACCAAAAAGCTTTGAGCTTGTTTTTCTCTCTGATTTCTACTCTCCTTTTCTATTATTGTGCGAGATCCTCCACAAGTTTCTCCAAACAAAATGAAGAGTTCTTTAGTGAGCTTTCAATTTTGGTTTTCGGGTTGATTTACAAATGGTCTAGCAACTGCTGTCAATTGACGGGTTCTACCTCTCCGAGGTTTTAGATTCGTGTGGATCAAGTCATAGAGGCTCTCATAGTATGAAAGCTTGTGCTGTCAGAATTGCTCAAAGGGAACACCGCTACCAAAAGAGAGATCAAGCGCGCATCAACTGGTAATGCTCTAATATTTAGATGCTAGGTTTCTTTTATATGTTTTATAAACTTAAAAGCATCTATAGAATGTTTTAACCTAGATTATTTCAATCATAACATGCTTAGGAGATCTTTAAGTTAATTTGAAGTTTTTGAAATTCCACCGTGCAACCTATGCATGTTCCAAAACCAGCACTTCCGTCCTATAAAGAACGAACTGAGAAATGTTTGTCCTATTTACAACTCAATTTAACAAAATAAAAGGATAAAATAATACTAATAGCATTAATTAAAAAAAACACAAGATAACAAGTGAATTGATAACTATTATTTTGCTAACACACGGGAATGGAGTTTTTGAAAATTCATTTCATGGTAAAATATTTTTGAGACGTGCTAATTTTTGTACATATTGCAAAAAAAATTACATCTTCATTTTTTTACAATATAACACCACATTAGTAAGAATCATTATATGTAAAGAAAAATTTTTAATTTATTTGATCTAGATAATAATTTTAGATAATTCCTACTATTTAATTTGTTTAACAAAAATAAATACTACACATTTAATAATTCCTACTATTTAATTTATAATATTCAAATAACAATATTAATTGTCATGGTTTTTTTATGTATAGAAACAAAAACTGAAAAAGGAAAATGGAAGGAAAGATAATTTTTTATATTTCAAAGTGGGGTCCACTATATAATCAGATTTCAAATTTAACTTCTCATTCTTTCTTCTTGGCCCTTCTTTTATCTTCATATATACACCATTTTTTTGGCAACTTCAACGAGGGAGGCACCATCTTGAAGTTTTGTGTTTTTTAGTAGCTAGGGTGCGACAGTTGCCACCCCCTGCTGATGTCCCTGGAATTGTTCAGGAGTCAACCCACGTTGGGCTGTAAAGGGGTCCAGGCTCCCCCCTTAAGTTCTGATTATATAAATAATAGGAATATAATGTTTCATTAAATCCATCATGGAACAAATGATTGGGTAAGATTTTAGGCTTGCAAGAGGCATAGTTCGATTCCCTGACCCCCTTCATTTTTATTTTTGGGATACTTAGGGATTTAAAAACACTAATTTATCTTTTCTTACATACCTTTTCTTATAGGTCTTCATGTCATAATATTATATATGATAAAATGTCTTATTCTAGGTATAAGGTATCCGAACAATGATTATTGTAGTATTTCAAAAATAATTGAGAAATTTGATGAAAAATAAATTGTATAAAGGCTTCATACTACTCTTATTTGAAGTGTAATGTCTTCATAAAAATGTACGAAAAAACTGGTATAAAAGATCTTATAAAGTTGATAAAAAAATATAAAAACTTTTTTATCAGAAAAAATAACAAATTTTTATGTAAAAGAATAAATATGAATTTTTTTGTATGTAAGCAAAAATAATTTATTTTGTTGTATTTATTTGTATTTCCCTTTATTTTGTTAGGAAACATGAAGTGACTTCTACTGGGCTAACAATATTCCAACCTTTGGATTTGGGTACATTATTAAAAGGAGGCCAAATGCATCAAGACTCCCCTGAAGTTGGCTCAGAAAACCCGACGCCACCGTTAACTTTCAAAAGGTCCAGTTACCCCCCTCAACTTGTCAAAAAGGACCAGTTACCCCCCTTAACTTGGCAAAAATGCACCAGTTTGCCCCTTCAATGCCACGTGTCAACTTCTAGTTAAAGAGAGAAAAATCAGAAAAATGACATATTTGAAAAGTCAAACCAACTAAATTCTGACACGTGACATTGAGAGGGCTAACTGGTGCTTTTTTGCCAAGTTAAGGGGGGTAACTGGTCTTTTTTGCCAAGTTGAGGGGGGTAATTAGTCCTTTTGAAAGTTAAGGGTGGTATCGGGTTTTCTGAGCCAACTTCAGGAGGGTCTTGATGTATTAGGCCTTAAAAGAATACTACTAACCCCTTACCATATTGTAGAAAGATTACTTAAAACTATTTTAAAATATTTGTATCATAGCATAAATGATAACAAAACATTTATATGCCTTATATTAGTCAAATAGCTTTACAAACCAAGTTTGATTAGCATGTTTTGAATCATTTATTTACAAATAATGCTTAGATTAACATGAATTGTAACATAAGTATTTGTTATATACATGATTTATACCTACAGGTTTTTAAATGAAAAATAATTGCAAATATGATGAAAAGTCAATTCCAATTAAAAAAACTTACATGGTTCAAACTTATAATATCTAATAACAAAAAAAAATTGTAATAGTTCAATAAATAAAATTTTAAAAATTGTTAAAAAATACTTTACATGTTAATTTGACTTCCTCTCATTTTTTATATAAGATTTGTCTCTGACCTTGTTGACATGCTTGAGCCAGTGGCATATTATTTTGCCAAAACTCTTAAATACAAAATTCGGTTTTAAGATGGTAATAGATAGGACATCAGCGAATCCATGTAAGAAGATGTGGGGTTCATGGACCCCACATTTTTCTAAAATATATAATAAATTTATTGATTAATTAAATTCATAACCTATTGAAAATTATTGTTGGATCTCATATAATAAAAAATTATCCAATATATCTAAAAAAACTAAAAATTTAAATAAAATTTCATATATCTTTATAAATCTATCTTGTTTTTTCATAATTTATTGCAGTGTTTTAAAAAGCGTTAGGCGCTAGTCGGGCGGCTGAAGGTAAATCGGGGTCTAGGTGGGGATTAATCGGGGCCTAGGCGGACTTAGATGCTAGTCAGTGGGGTTTAGGCGCTAGGCGTAGCCAGGTGACTACCCTCAAAATAACGTCTAGGCGGATCTAGGCAGAGATTTTTAAAACAGTGATTTATTATAAACTCAAAAAAAAATATCATGTCCTTTATATATATGAACATCACATTAAAGAGTTTCTGGATTCATGACTGAGATAGGAGGTGTTGTAAGTAAAACAAGATCTCAATCAACGTGGTTATTTTATTTTTTACAAACTATATATTACAATATTCTCTACTACTATTTGATGAATATGCAAGCATACAAAAAATATTTTATATTGTATATATTTACGATAAAGATTAAAGAGAAAAGAGAAGAGTGGTCTGAAATGGCATTCTCAACAAACCCACTTTCCCTAACAGTCCCTGACCCTGCTTTCGAGTCATGGCTCCGCGACTCCGGCTACCTTGAAATCCTTGACCACCGCTCTTCCTCCTCCTCCGCCGCCGTCGCCTCCTCTTCTTCCGCCGCTACCTCATCCACTACCTCGATTGCTGGTGGTTTTTTTGTTTCACTCATCTCCCATATCCTAACCCTTCTTTCCCTGTTTACTTTCAATCCCTTCTCTAAGCTCACAATTCACGATTTTTCTGGTGAAACCCCCTCTTGGACCCGCTCCTTCATCGGCGATTCTTCCTCCTACTCCTTCCCTTCCGGTTCCGACCAGGCTAGGCTTCGTGTTCACGAGAATGTCAAGCGTTATGCCAGAAATTATGCCTCTCTCTTTATTCTCTTCTTTGCCTGTTCACTGTATGTTCTTTTTTTTCATTTTGTTAATTATCTTTTCTCGATAGTTATGCCCTGTCGAATAATCTGATTTTTATGTTCTGCTTCCATTTTAATTTTGTTTAATATTGCCTATCATGATTCTTCTAAAGAATTATGCTCCGCTCTTCTTGTTATTGGATTATAGAACAAATAGTTGAAGCTAAAATTAATATAAACACTTTAATTTTCGATTACTTTTCTGTTATTTGATGCTGGATTGAGTTTAGATGATCTCTGTTAAGGTTTAATGTGACCTAATTCATGCATAATATTTGCAAAAGTATACTTTTGAGTTCGAGTTTATTGTATTGTTCATCAAAGTTTTTCAAATATATTAGTAGTGCTATCACTAATAGGAATCAAAGTTTGAGTTGTTGTTAGCTAGGAAAGACCAAATATTATCCACTATATCATTGTCCTTTCTTCTTGACAATTTATATAAATAATTGTTGTTTTCTGGTCAATGACTTTTTTCTTCTTATTATCACATTCTGATCTGCCACATCTGTTATTACTTGGTTTCCAGGTATCAAATGCCGCTTGCTCTGATTGGGCTGATATCGAGTTTGGGGCTTTGGGATATTTTCAAGTTTTGTAGTGATAAATGGGGATGGGATAAATATCCTGTGATGCAGCAGGTTTTGATCCGCACTGCCCAAAGTGGTGAGTAATTGAGTTCTCTAATCTTGTATTTCCTTCATAACATTTTGGTTACTCTTGTAATTGTTTGCATCAATTATTATTGAAGTGCATTGGTTATGTCATTGAGTGCATTCAACATTTCTCATTGGGAATTGGGGACTGCTGAAACTCTGCCTTTGACGCTTGTTATAAGATTATGCCTCCTCTAGGAATATAATTTAAAGTTTGTATTTTTATGTCTTGACAGCATAAGAAAATATAATGAGTGCAAGTTTATTAAACATTTTGTTTTAAGAGGATGAGCAAAAGGATTGCTTATGTAGAAACCTAAGTTAATGAGAATGAAATCATACCAGATCATAACTGGAAGAGTCAAGTTCAACTAATTGAATTTTGAGCTTTATTTATATCATATCTATGAGATTTCTCTGGCAATGTTTCTCTCATAAACAAGCCCTGAAAATCTGTTGTTAGTTAGAACAAAATATTTAGAAAGCTCTTCCAGCCCATAGTTGTTAGAGGCGCAAAGGCGCACAGAGGCGCAAGAGGGCTAGCCTTGCCCCAAGTCGAGGCGTGCGCCTGAGGTACATCAGGTGCAAACAATTTTCAAAAAAAATTTTGCTTGCAAAGTAAAGTTAGATGCAATATCATATCAAAAAATAACTAAGAGAATCATTAGAGGTACTTGTTCATGTAAAATTTACTTATTGCATTAAGAATATATAGCCTTGAATTATTCTAACCTTAAAATGAATTGAATTAGGAATATCTACCCTTTATTTTTTTTATTAAAACTCTTAAAAATAAATGGAAAATACATTAAAGTAAGTTAAAACCGTTAAAAAGAATACAGAGATACATACAGACATACATATAGATACACGCACACGCATACATGCACGCATACATGCATGCATGCTTGCATGCATGTATGCGTATGCGTGTGCTTGTGCGTGTATCTATATGTACGTCTGTATGTATCTCTGTATGTATGCGTGTGTATGTATATGTATATATGTATATATGTATATGTATATGTGTGTATATATATATATGTAAATTTTACATGTATTAGTAATATCTATACTTGAGTTATTTTAGTCTTAATAAGAATTGAATTTGGAATATCTAGCCTTATATTAATAAAACAACTCTAAAAAATGGATGTAAAAAACATATTTATGCAAAATTAAACCCCTTAAGATGGAAGTGTCTGTGAGGAGCGCCCAAGGCGTGCCTAGACGCTCTGAGGCGCACCCTTGAGGGGCACAAAGGCGCACTTGAGGCGCGCCTGTTGAGCACCACCTTGCCTGTCATATGCCGAGGCTCCAAGGGTGACGCCCTTTTTGAGGTTACGGCAATTTATCGAAACTGAGGATCTTGAGATCAAACTGTTTTTTCACAACTAAAAAAATATTATTATATGGTAGCTGACAAACAATGTTTCCCTTGGTAGTTTGACTCTGGTTTTGGTTTATGCGTAAGTAATTTATCCGGGGTTTTAATATTTAGCGCGCATTTTCTTTTGAAGTTCTCGCTAATATGGGAATGAATAATGCTAGGAATTACACGAAGTTTTTCTTAACATATTTTGTGTACGTTTAAATTGCAGTAACTGCAGTTATGCTTGTGTATTTGAATGTTCAAATGGCTCTCTTTTGTGCACTTGGCGTCAGTTACACAGGTAACCGTCCAATTTCATTGTTTGTGTTCATGTTCTATTCTTTCTCTCTCCTGGGAAAATCTGATTGCCAATTGATGTCCAATAATATTCCCTTTTCTTCCGTTCGAGCTGTCATATGTATGTATACATTTCTTTCTTGTAGTAATAATTTTGCACGCTGCATTTCGCAAACTGGCACTTGCAAAGCAACCTTCCCAGCAGAAGAAGATCAAATAGGAAGTTTTTTGAAGTTTTCAACAAAGATCTGCTAAAAAGCAAAGGTATTTTCATCCTGAATTTGGCAGTGACCTCGAATTTCGATCAATCTTGTTATTGTAGATAAACTCAACCGAGAAATGGGTATCATGAACTTTTCTTACAAGTTATTTGTATTGTATATACAACTACTTATTACTATAATCATTAGTGCAGTGAGGTGAAAGTAGCAAGGTTTTTAACTCTTGATCTCGGTAACTGGAAACCAACCTTGGAGAAAACTTTTATACCGGTAATTGTAAGCACAATGATGGTTGAATTTTCGATTCCCCTGTAATGATGGGAATTTGATTACTTTATATGATTGACTTGCATCTGAAGCTTATGCTCTAGATAATAGTTAATATTTATAACATAACCAGCTGTAATTATTTCAAACCAAGTGTTATTTATCTATTTCATCTTATTTATGGAATTTCAACCAAATAACATATCTAGCTCATCTATTTCATCTTTAAACCAAGGGGATTTTATTTATTTAAAATAAAAGGATAAAATGTTTTTAAGGCATGCCATGTGCCAATTTTTAAAGCCAACAATTTCAAATTTTATTTTTCTTAATACGATATTAACAATCTCCGTTTATTTTCCATTATCTCTCGACTTCAACAGTATGCCGTAATTTTGAATCTTCCTTCGCCTCCTCCTCTCCACCTTCTCCTCTCCATCGCTCCCACATCTCAACTCCGCTGCTCACCATTGCTCCTCTTGCTATCATGTTGCTCCTCTACTCGTAGCATTGCGTCTTGTCGTCGTGCCACATCTCTTTCCGTTGCGCCACATCTCCTCTTTATGTTGTGCTACTCCTCTAGTTGTCATGTCGTTGCTTCTATAACTGTCGTGCCGCTGCTTAGTAGCTGTATTTATCTAGTTTTCTCACTCTCTCCTTGTCGAACTACTGCTCTCTGTGCCTTGATGCTACACCGCTTTCAACCATCACTTGCTTGATGTAAGTTCTATGTAATTGCTAGAATGATTCTGATTCTCAGATCTATTAGATTTTCTAATATTATAGAGGTCTTGTTTCTTAATTTGTGTTGATTATGATCTGATTCTTCTACCGGTGAATGGCTAGATTATCAATTCGTGGGTTTTAGCCTAAATATGTTCTATTAGTTACAATGAAACAATAAATAAATATGAAGTTCAGTTTCTTGTTAGTTGATCAATTTGTTTAGTCTTCTCACATAAACTTTGTTGTTGTCACTAGAAATAACATCATAGTTGTGCTTGTGGATTGATGGTGTTGCATTAACTTAACATCAGTGCTTGGTGACTGTTATGTTCTTCTTACCTTAGCCTTCCCCTCCCTGTTCTTTTACTTGTCTTGTTTATACCATGATACTTGTGTAGTCTACTTGTTTTAATTTGTTTGGATCCATTTAGTCTATCATTTTCCGCAGTCAAGTTTTTGAGACTCTAATTGATGATGCAAGTATGATAATTACTAATTATTGAACAAAGGACAATTATGGATGCAATAACTACTTTACTTGAGAGTCAGTGACATTTAATTTTAATGTGATGTTGCTATTCTATGTATTGTTTGTTCTTGTGTTATGTTCCATTTTCTTTTGGCATTTTATTGGTGATTAGATTCTTTGTTTGGTATTAGTGAATGAAATGAGAAGTTTTTGAATGGATTCTCTCTATAAAATACTGCAATATCCTTTCACTAGCGTCTTTTGTGTATGCTGATTTGAATGTCTGTAGTTTTACATGTAAAAAAAGGCATGCACTGTTTTAATACCCTGATTCTCTTTTAACTACTACAGTTCTCACTTATTAAAATTTTATGTTCAATTTTTTTCTTTCTTTTGCGCCTAGCACATTTGGGCAAACTTGCCCTTGTCCCTTTGAATAACTATAGTCTTTACATTCAAATTCCATTACTCTTTAGTCTTTACCCTTCTATGTTTTTTCTTAATATTCATTTTTGTTAAGTAGACCAGCTAAAATCAGAACGAGGTCTTATAAAGAGGGAAAACATCAAGAATCATAATAGTGTTAGAAACAGAGAAATTACAAGCTAGCTACCTCTTTACAATGAGATTGTACTTAAATTGTCTTGTGATTCTCATTGATAGTGTGACTTCTATGTGATCAAACTCTTTAAGTGGCTTAGGATGTTCAATGAAAATGTAGGAAGTCATGACTGCATGTATTTGAGAAGAATACTAGAACCAACATGATGTATAGTTTCTTACCATTTTCTATTCACTAATTGTGCAAAGTCTACACCATATAAATGAACCCGTTTTCTTTTTCGGAACAGGAACAAGAATTGGTTCTTTTGTAAAGAGTTTGACTTCCTCTCATAGTGATATTACTGTATACTTGTCCAGGTCTTAGAAGTAGCATTTTCATACATATTGGTGTTGAGTTTATTTAATTTTCTCGTTTGTTAATTTCAATTCATTATAGTGTTCATTTGAGAAGAACATAAAGTCCATTTGTTTTGTTATTTGTGTTGTGGTTATTGATTCTCTATTAATTGGTCTGACATACTAAATTATTTTGGGGAAGACATGAATAAAAATCAAGACTAGTTGATGGAAACTTGGAGTTTAATTTGGTCGGTAAAAGCTTTTATACACGGTATAACAATTGTTATGCTAGGTATAACAACTATTATACCAGGTGTTGGTTTCTGAAGATCATATAGTTTTGTAAGTTCTGAGTTCAGAAGCAAGGTTCAGAAAGAAGTCGCCTCAGAAGCACAAGGTTTCGTCAGAAGAACTACGAATGCTCAGAAGCTGCTACATATCTCAGAGGATCACTCAGGACTCAGATCGTTTAATAAGTCTCTCTGAAGATTGCAAAAGGTCAACCTAGTTGTTCGGCGCCAAAAAGTCAAAAAGCTGTTTTGCATTTAATGCCGCCGCGCGCCTTGTCCCCAAGCATACTACAAAATAAAAGTAACAAAATCAGGAATAAAAACTTCTCTGCAAATCTCACCAGCTACTATCACTCAAAGTGGTCCCCAAAATCAACCTAACACACCAGCGCGGATCAGATTTGGACGAGCTCTCTAACGGATTGTTAACGAAAACAAGACTGAGAGACAACGGCAGTATTTTCAGCAACGATCCTAATATCAACGGAAACATTCTCTCCCTCTTTAAAAAGAAGATTTCCAGCATTTGAGAAGGTTTCCGAATCCTAACATAAGTACTAAAGCGAAAACAAAATCTCAATCTGCTTACAACCTTTTCATAGTAAACATTCAAATCTCATCTGTTTGTAATTGAATTGACTGGAACAAAGTTCAGAAGTTTACAAAAATCATTTTTATTAAACTGTTGTAACTTACACTAAGCTGAGGGTAAGATAATATAAGGGAGCAAAGTTCTAGTAAGAAAGGTACTTAATAGAGACAAAGCTCAGAGCCTCAGATATAGAAGGATGGAACTTCTGTATTGTTATAGCTCAGCAAAGACTGTTGAATGGTACTTTAATCAAGGCACTGTAAAAGGTTTACTTTTCACCAGAAGAAGAGTTAATAGTGGATTAAATCTTGGACTGGAGTTTCTAAGGACTGGATTAGGCAGAGGCTGAACCAGGATAAAAATCGCTGTTTGCATTTCCTTACTCAGGTAATTTATTTTTGTGTCAATTCTATTCCACATTTGAAACACATTAAACTAAAAAGGGGATTCTGAGTAACAAATACTTACTCAGAAGCAACTTCAGAAGCAGTTTTCTGAAGTTAATCATGAACTCGAAAAATAGTCATTCACCCCCCTCTGACCTATTTTACACCCTTACTGGGTCCTATAATTGGTATCAGAGCAGGAACTCTAAAACAGATAACTAATCTAGAGTAAAAGACTAATATGGGTGAAAATAGCATAAAACACTTACTTGGAAACATGACCACGCAGATACTCCCAGAAGGGCTGTCTGTGTCTAGACCCCCACTATTCTTTGGACAGAATTATACATTCTGGAAAAATAGAATGAAAAATTTCATACAGTCCCAGGATATGTATGCATGGCTTGCTATAGCCAATGGCCCATACATTCCTACAACCACTGTTGATGGGTTAGTCTCTCCTAAACCTAAGACTGAGTACAATGACTCTGACATAAAAAAATTACAGAGTAATGCAGCTGCAATTAATTTTCTACATTGTGCCTTAGATGCTGCAGAATACAATAAAATCTCAGGATGCGAAAGTGTAAGGGAAATATGGAAAAAGCTTGAAGTAACATACGAGGGCACTGACAAAGTAAAAGAATCAAAGATCAATCAGAATCTACGACTCTATAAGCTATTTCAGATAGAGGAAGGTGAATCCATATCAAGCATGAATGCAAGATTCACTAACATCATCAACGAGCTCAAAAGATTGGAAAAAGCTTATCAGAAAAAGAGCAAGTAAAGAAAATTCTCAGAAGCTTAACTGAAAAGTGGTAGGCGAAGAAGATTACCATAGAAGAAGCTCAGGATCTCACAACATACAGGTATGATGAGCTTATCGGTTCTTTAATCACTCATGAGATTTCCATGCAAAACTTTCAAAAGAAAGAAAAGTCAAAGCATGAGGCAAAGAAGGCAATAATCCTAAGAGCAGAAGAAGTTTGTGAAAGTTATTTAGATGATGATGAGGATATGGCCATGCTGGCCAGAAGATTTAAGAAATTCTTAAAGAAGAACTCAATGACTCCGCAGAAGTTTCACAAAAAGGGAAGCTTTCCTCAGAAGTCAGACTTCCAGAAGAAAAACAAGTTTAGAAGATCTGAGGATAAAACCAAAGGTGAGACTCAAAAACCTATAATATGCTTTGAATGTCACCAGGAGGGCCATATCAAATCAAGCAGCCCAAAGCTAAGAAAGGATAAAAGAAATAAAGATATGGTGGCAACATGGAGCGATAGCGAGGAAGGAAGCTCTGCTGAATCCTCAGAAAATGAGGAAACTGCTCAGATATGCTTCATGGCTGCGGATGACATGCACCCAACAGTAGAATCCTGGCATAGTAGTACAAAAAAAGTATCATCCTTAAAAGAGAAATCTCGGTAGGGTAATGATGAGGTAAGTTCCAAATTCAATATTCCTACTGATATCATGCAACTACTTGCTCAAATTTATAAGCAGGTAAAGAAAAATAAGAAGCACGTGAAGCTTTTAGAAGAAGATTTTGAAGACTTCTATATCCGAGATATAGCCGGAGATAACTCCACCAAAGCCATTCACAAGAGATAAGGTGAGCTTGATACTGAGGTTGAGAAGCTCAAGAAAGATTTACTTCAAGAACGAGTAAATGCTACAGACCTCAGTAGAAGAGTAATGCTGATAGAAGGACATATCTGGAAAAATAACTTTACTTGGAAAGTTAGCACCTCAGAAGAATGCACATCCTCAGAAGAAGGAACATCTATAAGAGAAGAGGCATTATCAGAAGATGAACACCTCTCAGAAGTAAAAGGTTGAAAGGATGTATCAGGGTGAATCCTCAGCACCAAGATAAAGGATCTATAAGGAGTATGGATATAAGTATGATGTATATAATCATTAGAAAGGAGGTTATCAGAAAATGACTCAGAGAAATTCCCAAGCCAGAAGAAGAGTCATATCTCAATAGCAACCACTTCAGGAACCTTTTGATCTATGTCTATCTCCCAGAACTCTACAAAAAGAGAAGGTCAGAGAAGCTGTAAAAGTCTTCTACAACTTCTGTGGAAAGAAAAACCACACAACTTTTATGTGTAGATTTAAGAACGGACTTTATTATTCTTATGATTGGCCTGATTTAACTTATAATGCACCCGAACCCAAGGGAAACTGGGTTCGAAGATTCTAAGCACTTACTTTTACAGGTAAGTCTTAGATCCACAGAAGGTCAACAAATCTGGTATATAGACAGTGGATGCTCAAGACACATGACAGGAGATGAGACATCATTCATCTCATTAGAACGTAAAAGATATAGAAACGTAAGCTTTGGGGATAACAAAAAGGGTAAAATCATTGGTAAAGGAACCATTGGAGCAGAAATCAAAATTGAAGAAGTTTCCCTTGTAGATGGATTAAAGTTCAATCTTCTGAGTGTTGCTCAACTATGTGATCAAGGAAGGAAAGTCATCTTCGACTCAGAAGGATGCTCCATCATTGACTGTAAGACAAATAAAACTTTGATTTGTGCTCCTAGAGTCAACAATGTGTTCATAATTAATCCAAATGATAAATCAAAGAAAGATATATGTTTAATGACTAAAGAATAAGAGTCATGGCTATGGCAGAGAAGGTTGGGACATGCTAACATGAATATTTGACAAAATTAGTCAAATAGAAATTTGTTGAGGGTTTGCCAAGCTTAAACTTCAAAAAGGATCACCTGTGCAATGCTTGCCAGTATGGAAAGCAATTTAGGAAGAGTTTTAAATCTAAATCTGACTTCTCAACTAAAAGAGTCTTAGAACTACTCCATCTAGACCTGTTTGGCCCTGTTCTTCCCATGAGTATTGGTGGACATAGGTACACCATGGTTGTTATGGATGATTATTCCAGATATACATGGGTTATCCTGTTGAGTGGTAAGAATGAAGCATATGAAGGGGCTTTCCAAATTATGTAACAGAATTGAAGTAGAACAAGGAATCCATCTATCTAAAATAAGAAGCGATCATCGTAGAGAATTTGAAAATAAATTATTCGCTGGCTTCTGTGATGCAAGAAGAATTGAACATAATTTCTCTGCTCCTCACATCCCTCAACAAAATGGTGTTGTTGAGAGGAAAAACAGAACCTTAGTTAAAATGGCCAGGTCAATGCTAAGTGACAACAACCTTCCTAAATATTTTTGGGCAGAGGCCATCAACACTGCTTGTTACATATTAAACAGGGTAAACATCAGATCAGAAATTGATAAAACTCCCTATGAAATTTGGAAAGGTAGAAAACCTAAAATTGGATACTTTAAAGCATTTGGATGCAAATGTTTTGTACTCAAGAATAAAGAACAACTTGGCAAGTTTGATCCTAAAGCTGATGAAGCAATATTTCTTGGCTACTCAGCACATAGCAAAGCTTATAGAGTTTTCGTCAAAAGAACAGCAACATTAAAAGAGTCAGTACATGTAGATTTCGATGAAACTAAGCATGTAGGTATAAGAAAAAGCTCAGAGGAAGATGGAGGTTCTGTCTCACATGAACAATCCTCTGAGTCAATGCAAAAAGAAAAGTCAAGAAAGGATGAACCAGCTAAAATCAAGTTCTCAGAACATGAAGATGATGAAAGACAACCAGAAGCAGTGGAGGTACCTGCTCATCATGATCTGCCTGGAGAAACTAGAACCAAGAAGGACCATCCTGAAAGACTGATCCTTGATGTACCTCAAAATCCCGTACTTACCGGAAGATGACTCAGCAGAATGATAAGTCATCTAGCATTTGTCTCTATCATTTTAAAGATGCAGAACATGATGAAAGTTGGATGATGGCTATGCAAGAAGAGCTGGACCAATTCACCAGAAGTGATGTATGGGATCTTATCCCAAGGCCAATGAATAAATCTATCATTGGCACTAAGTGGGTATTCAGAAATAAGCTTGATGAAGAAAGAAACATAGTGAGAAATAAAGCAAGACTTGTGGCTCAAGGGTACAATCAGCAAGAAGGGATAGACTATGATGAAACATTTGCTCCCGTAGCTAGACTTGAAGCAATAAGAATCCTATGTGCCTTTGCATCTCATATGGGATTTAAATTGTATCAAATGGACGTAAAGAGTGCCTTCCTTAATGAGTTAATCTAAGAAGAAGTCTATGTTCAGCAACCTCCAGGCTTTGAAGATTCAAAATTTCCCCATCATGTATACAAACTGAAGAAAGCTCTATATGGTCTGAAGCAAGCACCCAGAGCCTGGTATGAAAGATTAACAAGCTTTCTCACCTCAAAGGGGTACATCAGAGGCAAGACAGACACAACTCTATTCATCAGAAGAAAGAACAAGGATATTCTTCTTGTTCAGATCTATGTTAATGACATCATCTTTGGAGCCACTGATGAAAGGATGTGCAAGGAATTCAGTAATAAAATGAAACTTGAATTTGAGATGTCAATGATGGGAGAATTAACCTTCTTTCTGGGACTCCAAATTAAACAAAGTTCACATGGGATATTCATAAATCAATCTGAGTATACCAAGGAGATTCTGAAGAAATTTGGTATGGAAGGTGGAAGGGAAATGTCAACCCCTATGGCTTCCAACACCATACTCAGCAAAGACTCAGAAGGCAAGAAGGTCGATCAGAAGATGTTCAGAGGAATGATTGGCTCTCTACTATATCTTACTGCAAGCAGGCCTGACATTCACTATGTAGTCTGTTATTGGGCAAGATACCAAAGTGATCCTAGAGAATCACATCTGAGTTCAGTAAAAAGAATCCTCAGATATCTGCTTGGAACCATTGGAGCTGGATTATGGTATCCAAATAATGTAGAATTCTCATTAAAAGGATTCACTGATGCTGACTATGGAAGAGATCAACTAGAAAGGAAGAGCACTACTGGAGGATGTCATTTTCTGGGAAACGGTATCGTCTCTTGGTGCAGCAAGAAATAAACCTAAGTAGCTCTATCCACTACATAAGCTGAATACATGGTTGTTGGAAGTTGTGTTGCACAAGCACTATGGATCAAACAACAACTTGAAGATTATGGAGTCAAGTCAGAATGCATAGAGATTCTCTACGATAACAAGAGCGCAATTGATTTGTCGAAGAATCCAGTTCATCATAGCATGATGGAACATGTTAACATCAGACATCATTTCATAAGAGATCACGTTCTCAAGAAAGACGTTAAGCTGGTATACATCTCCACTGAAGAACAAAGAGCTGACATCTTTACCAAACCTCTGAGCAAAGATCAATTCGCCTTCCTCAGAAGAGAAATTGGTATGAGCAATCCAGTATGAACATTACTCAGAAGAAAGAGTAATCACTCAGAAGTACATTATGTCTCAAAAGCGACAGCCATCTTCTGAAACTAAAGGGTAGCGCCATGTCTCAGAAGATTTGACCCGCCAACTGCTCCACATTTCAAAATTCAAAAACCCGAATCCCAAGCCAGATCTTTAAGTTAAAACTATTCACATTCATCTGTTAATCACCCCCTTGACGGTCACGTATATTTTAAACGGTAAATTTTGAAACCGTCACTGTGGTAAATTACTTTTCCATCCCTCTGAAACCACCTCTATATAAAAGAAAAGACTGTCCATCATTCAAACACTTTACCAAAATTTCTCAGAGCTTTTCTTTTTCGCTGAGAAACCCTTTCTTCTCTCAAGAACCCTAATTCCTTCAACCTCTCTTACAAAAATGGCACCCAAGAGAACCAGATCATCAAAAGCTGATTCTAAAGAGCAAGTCATGATAAAAATCCCTCCAAAGACCTTTGAATCTGTTCTATACAAGTCAAATCCCTCAAACATTATTCCTCAAAGATATCTTAGGGATGAATCCTTCATACAAACCAGTCCTTACAAAGAAACCATCGAATTCCATAAATTCAATACATGGATTAAATTGAAGGAACCAACCTACCCATCAATTGTTCGTGAGTTCTACAAAAACCTCAAAAGGTGCACTGTTAGCAATGAAGAGCTCAAAATAGTAGTTAAAGGAAAGGAAATCACCATCACTCCGAATTTTCTGGCAGAACTACTGAATATAAAAGATGAGGGTCTGGCTCTGAGACGTGGATGTGAAGATTCCATTAGCTATGATAGGAAGGCTTACATGCTAGAAGGATGGTTTGGCGAGAAGATAAGCACGCATATGCCTCAAGAGCCCAGATACTGGCAATTCATAATGGCTCATCTTCTACTTCAGAAAATGAATTCAACAAATGGAGTATCTAGCTATGAGCACTGTATTTTGTATCATCTGGTGAAGAAGAGGAATGTCAACTGGCCTGTTATCATTATGCAGCATATGCTACACCACAAGTTCACACTTGGTGGTTTAATTAGTAGGATTGTTGCATCCTCTAAAATAGATTGCTCAGAAGAAGATGGGTATCTGGGCAGCGAGATTGTAAAGTAAACCTTTGATAAAAAGGTAGATTACGGGATGAAATGGGACAGGGAGGAGGCCCTGCTAAAAGATATAATGAAGAAGAGAAGAGAGAAAGAGCTAAGAGCAGCAAAGAAGGGTGAAGTGGTGAACGGGGTTGAGGAAGTCTCCCCCAAGAGGTAAAGGGAACCTGTGCTGAAATAGGAAGATATCCCCAAAGCAAAGAGAAGAAGAGCCAGCAGAAGCAAGGCACTTGCTGCTGAAGATGTTATAATTCCATCTAAAGTTACTGAAGGAAAGGCACAAGGAATTACTTACTCCATGAATAAATTCAAGTATGTGCCAGAGTCAGTGGAGGAAGTTAACTCAAAAGATGAAGAGGATAACCAACCCATCAGCATCCTTACCAAAAGGAAAAGGGGAGAATTTAATCCTGAAATGGTTATCCCAAGCGAGGATGAGGATGAATTTGTTAAAGAAAAGGGAGAGGAGGTGGAGAAGGTTGAAGAGCTTAAGGAGAGCAAAGGAGAAAAGAAGGAAAAGAGGCAAGGGAAAAAGAAGATAAAAACTTATGGTGAAACTGTAGTTGCTGAAGATAATCCTGAAAAGGACGATATGATCAAAGCCTACAATCAAATCATAATGGAGGTCTTTACTCATGAGCCTAGAAAGGGCACAGTTGGAGATATAAGGATAGCAGTTGAGGAAGCTGAGAAAAAGGCTATGATAGTAGGAAAGAAGATGTCAGCTCCAGAAGAGTTCACGAGCAAGTTGAAGGAGAAGAGCACATCTGAGACAGAGGATGATGACTCAGAGGAAGTAGATGGCAAAGTCCTGGAAGGGATTTCAATGGATTTTGATTTGCCCTTAGGGGCTCTTCCAATGGTACCTAGTCCAGCTCCTCCAAAAGTGGAAAATCCTACTAACTTTCTACTGGAGAAGAAGCCACAATCTCCTCCTCTGGATCAACAAAAGTCAGTATTTGATCCATCTCATCTCTTCACCGCCTTTCTAGAGACACCACAACAAATCTTGTCTACTCCAGGAGGATATCCAACAGATGACACTAATCCTCTTGCAGTAGCAGTATCTATCGCTCAAAAGATATCAAAGGAGATTGAGGCAGAGGCTAAGAAAGCTAAAGCTGATAAAAAGAAGGATAAGTTTGAAGAAAAGAAGGATGAAATTGAGGGGGAGAAGAATGAAAACAAGGAGGAAGAGTCTGATAAGCCATCTCTGCTGAAAGAGGTTGTGCCAGAGGAAGACCCGTTCCTATCAACTCTTCAGAAGGAACCTGCTCATGGGACTGTAGTGGCTGAATGGGGTGTTCAGTCATTAGCATCAGATCCTGCTGATGAATTTATATCCATGGTCCGCTCTGTATTTGACAAACACAACATAAGGCCAGAGGAAATAAGGGAGGAAGTTATTCAGGAGGATGATTCAGACGATGAAGTTTAGATTATGAGTGAGCCTAAGACTTAGCAGCAGCAGCAGCATCCTTCTGTGCCAAAGGTTCTGGAGGATCCCAACAGCTCCATCACTCTAATCTCCAGACCTGCGAAGCAAAAGATCTTTGGGGATGAGTCTCTCAACAGCAGAGGATGGATGATTGGTGACATTGCTGAGGGATGAAATCCTAGCACCTTTGTTCTTGTCAACTCTCTTCATCATAAGGGAAAGACTCTTGATGATCTCCTGACTATGGCCCTTCACCTCAATAACTCCGTAGTGGATTTGAAGATTGCCCCCTTTAACCGTCAACTTGCCTGGAGTGTGGCTCTCATCTCAGAATAGGTGCAAATCATCATGGAAAGGGCTGACAAGATCCCTTTACCAAGTCAAATTCGCTCTGAGCTGATCAAGCATTTGTAACCTCTCATGGAGACAAGGCTCAGCAACTACGTTGATATTCTAGAGGCTCTCGAGAAATTGAACGGAATAATGGAAGATGGTGAGAAGGGCCTGATGATAATCCACAAAGAAGTGAGTGGGGTGAAGGAGATCATTCAGAAGCAGATAGGAGATGTCATCTCTACTCTGGGGATTGCCATTGAGCGCACAACAACTGAATACTCCATGGGGCTGAAGATTGAAGTGCAGGCGCTTAGGACTCAGAATGCCTTCTGTTTGTGATAGCAGGAGAAGATCCAAAATAGTCTTACTGAGATAATGAAGTATACGAATGATTCCAAGGCTGAAACACTCAAAGCTATTGTGAATTCAAAAAGGGAGTTAAAGTCTGAGATCTTCAAGGCTATTGAAGAAGCTCACAAGTAGATCACAGAGACTACCTTTGCTCAGAAGAATGAGGCTGTGGATGAAATGGAGGAACATATTCAGAAGTATGCTGCTATCCTTACTAAGACCACAACTGAAGCCAAAGATATAGTGGTAGTAAGGAATGCAAGCACTTCAGAAGCCCTTCAGAAGAGCATTGATGGGATCAGTAATCAGCTTGGTGGCCTATCTCTTCACTCCTTCTACTCACATGACAATGAGATGGTTCCATTCCTGCAGCATCTGGCGAATAGGCTAAACACTCAATGGATATAGAATCAAAAAGCTCTCCAAGTAATCCTTGAAAGCATCTTTCCCTCTGTTCCTAGCAAAGCTGCATGGCTGATTCAGCAACTTATCCCTCCTCTTTAAACAAACGCAAAGGCTATTCAAGATGTCATTCAGAAGTTTACGCTTAATGAGCAGAAGATAGTTGCTCAGCTTGTTGGTGCTGAGTGGAGGGAGAAGGACAAGCACAACTTCAAGGAGATCTGGGAAAGGCGGATGATTTCCAACCAACCATCAAGCAGCGCCATGGAGGTAGATCACCCAGAGAAGACTCAACAAGATGAATTTCTAGCACTTAAAGAAAAACTGTTGTAATTTTAAATTCATCTTCTGTAAAAACTTTGTAAACAAACTCTATCAATAAAAAGTTTTTACTTTTGTTCAAAAGGACAACTCTTTGTTGTACTAACTTCCTTGTAATTCCTTAATCAGAATATATGCATAAGATTATGAGGGATTATGAGGGAGTAAGTGCATCCTGTGCTTGACTTCACTCAGATTCAACAAAATGAGGGAGATAGTTGGTTTCTAAAGATCATATAATTTTGTAAGTTCTGAGTTCAGAAGCAAGGCTCAGAACGAAGCCGCCTCAGAAGCACAAGGTTTTGTCAAAAGAACTATGGATGCTCAGAAGCTGTTACATATCTCAGAGGATCACTCAAGACTCATATCATTTAATAAGTCCCTCTAAAGGTTGCAAAAGGTCAACCTACTTGTTCGGTGCCAAAAAGTAAAAAAGCTGATTTAGCATTTAATACCGCCGAGCGCCTTGTCCCCAAACATGCTACAAAATAAAAGTTACAAAATCAGGAACAAAAACTTCTCTGCAAATCTCACCTGCTACTACCACTCAAAGTGGTCCCCAAAATCAACCTAACACACCAGCGTGGATCAGATTTGGATGAGCTCTCTAACGGATCGTTAACAGAAACAAGACTGAGAGACAACGGCAGTATTTCCTACAACGGTCCTAATATCAACGAAAACATTCTCTACCTCTATAAAAAGAAGATTTTCAGCATTTGAGAAGGTTGCCGAATCCTAACATAAGTACTGAAGCGAAAATAAAATCTCAATCTGCTTACAACCTTCTCATAGCAAACATCCAAATCTCATCTATTTGTAATTGAACTGACTGGAACAAAGTTCAGAAGTTCACAAAA